>VXBA01003715.1:874418-916918 GCA_013399895.1 Serilophus lunatus | reverse complement strand
CATCTCCAAGGAATAATCAAATCAAGGCGAAGTGTGGAAAAACCCCTTCTGATTTCCAGGCGACACAAATAGAATTAGAGCCTTCCATTTGCTTCACCCCCCCTTTTTTTTTTCTTCCTCTTCCAGAAGAGCCCTTTTGTCTTGGTCATAAACTCTGGCCCAGCCAGGCAGCGCGTGGTGCGCGAGATGCGTGGGGTGCGCGGGATGAGCGAGATGCACGGCAGGGTCGGATGTCGTGGAGAAACACTCCGAGTTTGTAAAAGGCACTTTTCTTTCCTCTCTTTCGACACTGAGAGAGGCCCGGTTCGCTCCCCTCAGGCTGAGGGAGGAATGCTCGGAGGCAGCGGAACAAAACAGGGAACAGCGCGCCTTTGTGCGGCCGCCGCCTGCCATGGGAAAGCGCCTCCCGGTCCCCGCTCCGACCGAGCCGCGACGCCCCCATCCGCCGGGGTGAAGTGTTAAATACGAGCGAGGGTTTCTTTGGCATTGCTTTATTCAGAGGGAGCTGCCAGAGCATCCCATCGCACCGCGGTCGGTCCCTTGCGGTGCGGGCCTCCGCAGGACGGGGCGGGCAGTCCCCGGCCCTTCGCCGCCCAAGCAGCCGCAGCGGTGCGGAGCCGTGGCGGGTGACAGGACCGGAGGGGCCAGTGACACGTGTTGTCTGTCCCCCGGTCACAGCGTGAGGGTGCGGGGACACGTTCCTGCTCCCATTGCGACCTAGTTACCTGCCACCCCCGGGCGAAAAAAAAAAATTCCCACTTTCGGCTGTCCCTGCTGCCACGCTCCCGGCGCTGCGCGGGAACAAGCAGCACCGGCATTTCCTGCTCGGCGCGCAGAGGGGCTGCCGCCTTTCCTATCCGCGCCTCTCCGCTCTGGCTCAGGATGCTGGGAGATCGGATGCGCTCTTGACTGGCCTCCTGCTGCCTAATCAGTTGGGACGGGGGATTGGCAATAGTAATGATGATGGTGATGAAGAAGGAATCATAGTAGTAGTAATAATGATAATAATAAGGATCCTTTTTTTTATTGCTCTGTTCCCCTCCTGGCGGCGCGGCCGTGGCGTTCGGGCGGCGGCCAGCAGAGGGATCTGCGCTTTGCTTTTCTCATTCGTGGCCGCCGAGGCGGCGGCAACATCTGCTGGGATGCAGGAGACGGGGCGATTGAGCAGACGCACAGATGTAAAAGTGACATCTGCTTGTGACAAAGGAGCGGGAATTAGATTAGGCGGGGAGGCCTTTCTGCAATTAGGAGGGGTGGAAAAAAAAAAAAAAAAAAAGAAAAGGGAAATACTAGCTGCAGATTGTGTAAGCAGAGGAAAAGAATGTGAAAGGCAGTAGTACTCGTTGGGCAGCTGCTAGGACAGCCAGGGCAGCACAAGGGTCCTGGGAGCTGAAATAGCTCTAAGAGAAAGCTTTGCTTTTCTCTCCAGAAGCAGAGATGTGTCCAGGTCAAAGCTTTCCATCATTACAAGCGAAGGACAGCAGGCAGCAGGGCGGATATCAGCGGAGATGCCCTCCTGCAGCTCCTGACCACATTACTGGTGCTGGCAGAGAGACCAAGATCTGGACACTTCTTTTCTTAGTTTACTGATGAAATAAATATACCCAAAAGTAAGGAGGCAGGAGGCCTGGCTGTTTGTTGCCTTATGAATTGCCCAATTTTGATCCCATTAATTAAAAAACAAATAAGCAAACAATACCAAACTACAACCACAAGTTTAATTGTGGGCATGTTTGTAAAGCAGAAGCGCACCCAGCAGAGACTTTACCTGCAGCAACCTGCACTACTTAACAAGAAGAAAAGCACCCTCCACATTTCAAATGGTATAGTCTGTTCCACAAGCAATGTTTTTCACAGTTATATTGATAATGAAGATCATTGAATACCATATTTTTTTTTTTTTCCAGTTCTAGCACTATTATATCTAGGGATACTTTATGCCTTCAGAAACACACAGGAGAAATAGTAGGACTGAATAATATTTCAAATGGAAGAAAAAAATGTGCTGTATTGCAAAAATGGCAAGTTTCAGAGCATAATGTGCAGTGCACTGGGCAGATTTAGTAATGCCTCTTACAGGCCTTGACTCTAAGCTTGATGAGGTTGATCAAAGCCTACCGAACCTTTTAAAGACTAGACTGTGATTTCAGCAGAGTGTAGAACAGGCCCTTAGTGCTGAATAGCTTGAAGAACTGCAGCTTGCCTGTGCAAGCTGATCTTTAACCATGTTTCAAAGGCATGGAGTGTGAGTGTGACTCTTGTCAGTAATGGGGCTGAGGAACAAAGAGATTGGATCACAGAAACTGAGAGGCCTCTAAAAAAGTCTAGAGTAGGATGAGTGAGAGAAAGTGCAGTAAAAATAGCTTTAAAGATAATTAAAGAAATCCTGTTGATAGAAAAAAATTGTACTTCATGTTCTTGTTAAGGAAATAAAAAAGGACCACTCCATCTGTCTCTCATAGCAATTACAGAAGCACAGGAAAACACACTGATGACTCACACATAAGGATTTATGTCATATGCTATTGCAGATATACATTTGTGTTGTTTAATCAAAAACACATTAATGAGACCAAAAAAAATCAAGAGTTTTATATTCACTGTTACATGGGACTTCAGTATTTGTTCTGTAAGTTGATGGTCTGGATACAAACTCCAGTTTTCTGATAGCCTTGAAACTGCTGGTAGCAGAAGAGATTTGTCAAGGCAAGGGTCCTTCTGTTTGTGCCCTGCTTTTCTGTTCTTTCTTTAAGCAATCACCACTGGCCACTATCAGACCTATGGCCTGACCCAATTATAGCAATTTTATGTTTCTATGCCTGTTTGTGTCAATGAATCCTGTGAGGTTGAATGAGACAGTAAGAAAGATGGAAAGGTATGTTCTTCCCACAGTGAAGGATAACGATGTCTAAGTCAAGAGGTCATAAGAAAGTTAAAAAGGCCTCTTTTCTCAGAATAAGTAGCCAGTGACAGGGAGGCAGGGTTAGACAATCCTGAATTCCTGCCTGCAGGGATGCATTGTGCCTTCAGGCAAGGTACTTCCAGTTCCTCCACAAGGGAATGGGTTAGCAGAAGGAAATAGTGTTAAGCTTTTTACTCAAAAGTCTATGTGTTGGCTGACTGAAGGATACAGCAGCTCCCACATACAACCGAAACATGCCCCATTGGGCTCTCAGGAGCAGCAGGTCAGAGCAGTTCTGCGTGCCCTTGAGACTAAATGTTATCAGCCTAAATGATGAGCAGGAAACACCTAGTCAAATGAGCTGGGACATTTTCCTTCATTATTCAAATATGAAGAGTTTGCTCAGGTTAAGAGTCAGAGCTCCATTCCCACCAGCAGTTCCTGGGTACCAATCACCTGCTGTTACTGGGGCCACAGCTAGACCACTGCTCTTGGCCGGGGTGTCACTACTGTGGATCCAGCCCTGGTTACATCACTCTGGGGCTCTTTGGTGGTATTTGCTCTGCTTTTTATTTTTTTTTTCTTTTTTAGGTAGGACTCCACTTTGCAAATGCTTCCTGATGGATAGTCCCAGGTTCCTATAGAAAAGTAGCAGAATACTGGCTGCTGGTCATTTTTAGCCTCGCAGTCAAAATTATATCAATCAATCAAATTACTTCTAGTTATCCCTAAGTGCTAACCTGGAAAGTACATCAATGCTTTCCTGCTAATCAACAAGCTTTTCTTTTTACTGCAGTCAAAATAAGTTCACAGACTCCTTCATTGAAACTCAAGTTACACAAGGTCCAGATTTTGCTAAGGGCATGCAAAAAGTCTGTTGGTGGGACATTCAGACTTCAGTGGTCAAACACAGATTCTCCTTATTAGGATTTCAGAAAAAGATGAAAAAATACCTGGCAAGCACTAGCTGAAGAGGGACAGCAGTACAGAAGTTTCCATTTGTTGGAGTCAACAGGAAGCAGATGTAATATGTAAACTCATCTTTGTTTTATCCTGACCACATATCTTCCTTAAGCTGATTATGCTTGATGCAAAGGGATCTTAAACTAAGGATAAATTATATGTTTACATTCATAGACAAAATTAATGGGCAGTAGCTCCAGATGAGAACAAGACTGCTGTTTTTACTTAAACCCTTTATGTAATCCCTGCTTGAATCTCTTTTGGAAAGTGTGGGTTTATGTGTGTACTCTGGGACCTTGTGTTGTGCCATTAACTAAAATAATTGCATATATCCAGACAGGTGCTGAAAGGATTGGCACTGAGTCAGTTCTTAAAAGTTTATTTACAATCTGTAAGAAGATTTTTTTTTTCTAATGCACTTATAGACATTGTTCTAGTTAATATTCAGGTAAATAGCACATTAATTGAGTTTTCAGATTCTGTAATTGTATACTGAAATATGCTTATGTCTTCAAAAGTAACAAAGTGATGTGTGAAAATAAGTAGATAGTAGGACATACACTAATATGCATTGTGTTTAAACACAGCAGGAGATGACAAGGCTCTAACAAACTCAAAATGTAATTTAAATTACTGTGAATCAGTCACTAGAGTTTGCTGCCTGCTAAGTAGACTCTGAGTCCCAATGAAGTTTCTACCTCGTAACTGGGGGACAGGGGAGACAGGGTGGTCAAAAATGTTGTTCCTATGCAGGTTTGGTTCAGAAGGCTACTGGGGCTGGAAGGAAGTTTTGAAGCCAGATGAGCCTGAATTTCTTGAGGGTATCTTTTCCTTCAATGTGGAGTCCGGCCCTTACTTCATCTTCTTGGTAGTCTTCAACATGAAGTATAAGTCCATGTGGTAAAGAAGGGTTACAGCTTTGTCATACCTAACAAAAGGCAGAAGAGTCCTCATCAGTAGCCCTGCAATCCAGAAGCCGTGATGGCTCTAGCTAGATTTTCAGGTTATAATCATTTTCAAGTCTTGGCAGATGATGGGAAAGAAGCATATCTCATCTAAAACTCTGTTCCTTGGGTTCATTGGCCTCTGTGAGGATATCATAATGGCTCATTTTGGGATGAATCTGTGATAAATTCAGTTTCAGCTAGTTTTGCTCAGGCCCTGTAGGTAGCCAGCCGAGAGAAAAGCAATTGTATTCTACGTGCTGATTTCTGTGACAGTAAAGTGATTGCACATAGCCCTCTGCCCAGACATGCTGTATTCTCCTCTTTCATGCTTTCCATGCCAGTAAGATCCAAGTCTGCTCCAAAAAAAATCAATGGAGATGTTGCTGTTGTCTTTAGCAGAAACTGTTGGCTCTGTGGGTATCTATATGTGTGCAAGTGGGGAAGGGGATGGCTATCTGGATAACTGCAGGAAAAGATATTATTCTTCAACATCACCTTCCAACCTAAATCATTCTATGATTCTGTGTTTTGATGTTTATTTCCCCAGCAATGGCTAGATTTCAAGTTGGTAACCACCAGGAAAAATCAACAGCATGGCATCAGCTGAAACTCTTGGTTAATATTGAAAACAGGGATCTAGTAGGAAAGAGTACCTCATCAATACTGGGAAGATTGGAAGCCATTAGATTATCGTCCTGTATGCCTTTGTAGTGGGAGAGAAGAAATGGGTGTGTGAGATCCACAGGATCTTGGCATCGGTATGCAAAAGCCATCAAAGCAAAAGCTGTTTCATAATAAACTATATTGTTTACAGAATTCAGGGACGCTCAGTGGAAGACTGTTATTCCATGTCAGGTCCTGAATAACCACACTGAGGATGGGAATGAGATTTTAAAGAACTCTTGTTCCTAAATGTCATAACTGCTTTTGCTGCCTATGCATTGTGCATGGTTAGCTGATAGATAACAGCATAGATGCTGAATATGGCTCCAACCAACAAACAGCATTAGAAAGATGTCACTATATCAAAGAGATAAAAGAAAGAGTTTTGGGAAAGCAGTAAGAATATACATCTAAGTATACATACGGTATAAGAATACTATATTCTTATATTCTGTATTATATTGTGTAGAATAATACATAAGATATAAGAATATACATCTAAGTCATCACCAAAATTTTATTCAAGTTTTGGGGCAGGATGATCTGCATTTTAAGAAAAGATTTTCACACAAAGCAGCTGAATCCCCTTTTACTAGACAAAATAGTTGCATATTGGTATGTATGTATTTCACTCAGAAAATCTCACATGTCAACAGATCACATAAAAGTCATATTAGTATTGATGTGAAATCAAATGATCATGCTTGGATCAATACCTTATAATAGTATTATGATGGTTTGGGAATATGAAATGCAAATTAGCAGTGAATGAAATAGCATTTTCATCTTCTATTTTAAATTATGTGTATTCTACATTTTGCGCATCATTACATCATAGGCACACTCCCCCACATACCTACAAAGGCACGTAATGTATATCTAATAGTATATCGTGACCGATGAATTTTGCCATTGGGCAGCCGTGATTTGCCTGTAAGACTGTGAAAATTGTAGAGAAAATGAGGAGGCCAAGAGGAATTTGCTTGAAGAAAACCTTGTTTGCTACTGAATGAAGGTCTTTGTATTTGACCCAATGAGGAGTTTTGGCAAGACAAAGAATTATAATCCTGGAATGAGCAAAAACTTCTTGTTCCTTCTCGTTTTATGTAATACGCATCCTCTATGTTACACTGAGATATAAAACATATCTCCCATTATTACTTCTCTATTTATGCCAATCCAAAAAATCATTTAATCATAATGATAAAGAGTCCTTCAAATACATAATTATTTGCAATTTTGATGCTTTCCTCTTTACTTGTTTTTGTAATTTAAGATTGCTATTTGGTACAGATTTATGGGGCAATGTGTTTTAAAGTATTTTTACTTAGAGCTGTCCTTGAATCTTAATGATTACAGAATATTTTGCAATCAAGATTACTGTTTCATATTTGAAGAGATATTACTTGTGTGTTTCATATTATTTAGTGTGCTGGACTTCTGCACTAGGTCTGTTTATAGTTGACACGAAGTTGCTTTGTATTGCTTCTACACAGTGATATCAGTGAAAAATCAGAAGAAATATTTTCTATTGTTACATATCTCGTCTTTTTCAGTGCTCTAGCAGGATGACAGGAGAAGGTTCAAGAAGACTCCTCAGTGGTGTTTGCAATCAAGGTACTCAACAGCAAGCATACACATCTTTTGACTGTCAAGAACTATGTTGCTAGTGAAAAGAGATGGCAGAAGTAATTCTGGAGAAAAAGTTTAGGCAGGAGAAATGTACACAGGAGAGAGCTGTGTGCTCAACATCTCCTGTAAATTACGGTATACAGACAGAAAGAAACAAGGAGGCAGCAGAGGATGGAACAAAGAACAAGCTGCTAAAGGGATGAAAATCAATGAATGACATTGTGAGGGTGCGCAGCATTCAAAATTGGTCTGAGGAGGAAGCATTTGTGGAAAAATAAATTCTCTGTCATGTAAGAGCTTAAAACCTGAACGCTCCTTCCACTCTATAGATGCTGAAGAAGCTGCGAGATTTGCTGTAGAAAAAGGATGTTGTGCTGAAGTTCATGGTGAACATGTCCATACTTCTCATGGCATGAAGTCTAAGCCGATTTCTTCTTTCCACTATAGAAATAGCTGTAATTTGTTAGGTGTATGCACGTGATATCTCTCTCAGTTGCACATTTAAGACATATTACTGCATTGACAGAGCATCATCTGCATCTTCTAGAGATCTCTAGCATCTCTCTGGATTGTTGCTTATACTTGCAACATCTCTTTTCTCCCACATCTTTGGGGACTATTAGGGAGGAATCAGAGTCCCACGAGAAAATTTTTTTAGCCCAAATCCACGTTTTCCAGACCATCAGAAAAACTCATTCTCTGCCATTCTTCTGACTGCTGCCGCGTGCTGTACCTGACCATTTTAAAGGTCACAAATAGTTTCTTTTATTTCTTTTCATACTCCTACTTAAATGAGTGTTACTCTGCACAGTTGAGAATCATGTTTGAAAAAGTATAGCTATGTCTTATATTTTTTATAAAAGTTTTTTCACAAGAATAAATTACACTGTATCATGTTTGCATCATACCAGCTGTTTCTGACTTGATCTTATGATAAGGCAAAATTTCTGAAGCAAATAACTGAATATAAGGTTCACAGAATATCAACAGCTAGACATTTTTATCTCCTGTTTAAAATGAACGAAAATATTTAAGAAAGGTAACGTACCTTTCTCAGGACCTACTTTTTAAAGGATAAAAATTACTTTTTTTTTTTTTTTTTACATGTGTCAAATTACTTGGCTAGCTATTTAGGAGTTAACCACATGAAACTTTTTGCTTTCCACAATGGAGACCTTTTCTCCTAGCTTTAAAAACAACCCCAACATTTTTAGCTATTTTTTTCTACTAAATAGGCAGAAATCTGAGCTGACAATGTACATTGCCAGTTTCAAGCAGACATGGATTTCACTATATTTATGTCTAATGAATAGACAAGTAACACTCAGCTCTGACCACATCTTAGGTTTTAACAGCCTAAGATTTCAAGCTAAACCTATTCATTTTTGAATGGAGGAGAACACTGCTAAATCAGATACTGCTGGAGAAGGCCTGTGATTTCTTGGATGCATCAATGTACTCTTTGGTATAAAGCACACAAAATTAATATCTTTAATTTAATTTGTGTTTCTTTAAGAATGACACAACATATCTAAGCATCACCGACTTTCATTTCCTTCCATGTAATAAGTTCCTGCAACTTTTCACACCCTCAGATTTAAAGGCATGTGAGAGAAAAAATTTTGCAATCTCGGTACTGGAAGTTATACTTGCTCAGACACATGCTCCAGTGAGGAGACAGGATTAGTTTTGAGACAGATCAAGAGGAGGCCATGGCCCACATGGAACCACATTGGTTTGGGTATTTCTGATCTAAACCAAGCAATCTGTGTCCCCAAGTACAGCACATTTTGTCCCCAGTATTGCAGACCTTGCATATAAATTCTATAGCAATTGCAAGAATGCAATCTCGACAGTGGGGTTCTTTTCTCTGATGATACAATTTGCCTCTCTATTACATTGCTAAATTCCAAACAAATGTAATGAATCCTCAAGGGTGATGGTCAAGATGATACAGACAAGATTTTACCACTGCTGGAAAGCTGTGACTCAATACTTCTTTGCCCATGAGCTATGAAATGGCTATTTCCATAATATCATTGCACTAACTGTTCCTCCTCTAGGTTACTACAATGACAATGAATCCCTACAACCCAGGGATGGCCAGTAACAAGGAATAAATAGGTTTTTGATAGAGGGACAGGCTGGGGTTATAACAGCAGCTTCAATGGTTGGAATTGGGCATCATTGATAATACTGCCTAAATTTAATTACTTTGTTTTGTGACACACAGTATCTCCCTTGTCTTAGCCTAATGGTTTTAACTTGCTGTTGTGGGGAGAACAATTTGTGCCTGGAAAGGGAAGGAAGGTGATTTTCAAGATATAAAAGAATGTGAATTAGTTTTCTGTTATTTGTAGCAGAATATGAATATTGTAGACCATATAGTATCTTACTGTTATTTGAAGCATTCACAACATAATTACTGTATTTCCTGAGCTTACTTGCAAAGGAGATTGCCCAACAGTTACACTGAATAATCTAATAGCTAAGCAAGAAAAGAAGTCTATCGTTATTTATGTTAGAAGAGGAACGAAATCGTGACGCTTTAAATTACGAACGACTAACCATGCTGTGAAGCCATGAGAAAGCCTAGTCTAGTTCATAAAAGCTGTTTAACACCTAGCAGAGGATAGCAAACCATGTTCCATATCAACTATGGAAGAAAGTAATTGTATCTAACAAGAAACAAAAAATATTGCTATGAATATAATGAATCCATGCAAAGAACTTTTAATCCAACAGACATTTTTCTTGAACACTTTTCATACTTTTATTCTAAATTGGGCCACTATGAGTTTTAGATAAATAAGTATTTTTTATTTAATTTTCTATTTTCTTTTACTAGATTGATTTTGTTTTCATAAAGAGATATGTCAAATTTATTTTAGGTTAGTTTTAACAACACGATGTCATTTGAGGTTTTAAATAAGAGATAAATATATGGATGGGTAATGTCTATTTCCATTTTAAATTCTCTTTACTGTTGTTGCCAAAATTGTTATCACTATCATAGCATCTGTAAGGTTGCAGAATGTGACATTTTAAAGATATGTTTGCTAGTGGCTTTTCAAATTCTGTTTAACTTAGTTTCCTTCTTCATTCAACTACCCTTACAATTTACATTAGTCAACACTCCATCAATAAAACCATCAAAATGATCTACTACATTGTAGACAAAAGTTATTGTGTCAAGTTGACACTAATCAGTTAATTCCAGTAAACCTTCAGATAAACAAAAGCTTGTTGTCTATTACTGATGTGTGTGATTAGCCCCCTGTATGTCCTATAGCTATGCACATCTATAGAGATGTATCTGGCAGACACTTGGCCTGAGGGCTCTATATGTAAACCAGGACAGGATCTATAGTTAATGATGTTGACCCTGACTCCCTCAACAGAGATTGGATTCAGTCCTCATAATATCCCGACAGCTGATATGTATACTGTGCTAATAATATTATCAATTACTTATGCTACTGTGATTCCCAGTGTGTAAAGCTGATAAAAGGTTCTTTCACATATCGTTTTTCTATACCCCTGCTATCCTACTGATTGTGTGTTAGTTGGATATTTTTCATCCTGAAGCCCATTTATTTCATAACTATAGCAAAGGTAGCTAGAATGTCATGTGTCCTACATCCTTGGTAACATGGTAATAATTACTTTGGTTTTCTCTTCCACATTTCCTCTGTTCCAGAAAAAATGGGCTATTTATTTACAGTTCCTGAGGCTTTAGTATAGAAGGTCTGTAAAAGTAGCTAGTGCACTGAGAAGTGTCTAGGTGTATTTGTTCAACTGCATTTTCTTAAAGCCAAACCCGTGTGTTATTGCTCTCAGCTGGAGCAATCAAAAATGAACGAACTGTGTAGATATTTTCAGAAGCTCAGTCATAACATCACAAGTACTGGTCCTTCTGGCCCTTTCTGTCACTGCAGAGCACTTCTGCCTTGCCCAGAATGTCAGAGGGGTAGTGATGATCTGTGTAAAGTGAAGCTCAGAAATTCTGGCCATTTTTAAACTTGGACAAACCCTTGACTATGCTATAAGCAATATGATATTGCTTTTAAAATACCTTTTGCATTAATGCTAGAATTATTTTTTTAAAAAATATGGTGCTAGGGCAAGCAAGTTGAGTGCATGAGGCTTTACACACTATTATGAATTTTGTATGTTGTGAATATGCACAGAAAAGCCTCCAGATTGTGCCTTCTCTGGAACAGGGACCTCTCTGTTTGCAAAATATTAAGTACCTCTGATATGCTTACACAAAGAGCAGATAATTACAGCATGAAGGAAGGCTTTATGCCTTGGCAAAACCATTCTTTATGCTGCTCTATCTGCTCGTACAGAAGCCAACCTTCTAGCTTTATGTTCCCATGGTGTGCCATGCTCATCACAGGGTGGAAGCTACAAGCAGCCCAGTTCTTCCTTTGAGCAGCTGGATGGCAAGGCTGAGCTGTGCTCCAATGCACTGAGGAGCTCTGGTTGAAATGATGACAGGGACCACTGTTAAAAATTAAATTCTGCCTTATTTTTTGTGCAGTTCTTGTGAGTCACATTCGCGAATAGTAGTGAGAGATTTAATGATCGCGTATTTTTTATCTTATTTCACGTCGGTCGATGCCAATTTTTTTCTGTTACTGTCGACTTAGAGCTCAAAGTAATTTAGTAATTGATTCTAAGCACGGCAGCTCGCCAATGGCAGCGCTCCGTTCAGGGGAATATCTTTGCTAATTTTATCCATCAGAATGAGATTACCATGCTAATCTCTCGCAGCCCTAGTACCTTGGTCTGTTGGGACACACTGATGCAAATGATGTTATTAAACACAAACCCTTCACCCAAGAGAGGAGGAAAATGAAAGCAGGAGAGATGAGCAAATCAGAATCTGTTACAAGGATTTCTAAGGCTGAGCTGGCATTGCCTGTGCGTGTCCTCTTCTTCACCCTAGAACTCTGTTTTTTGAAACAATCTACAGGTTTTGTTTGTTTATATATGAATGTTTTTTCCTCTTCAGAAAGATGTGGCTACTTTCACATGTTCTTATAAGGTATAGCAGCCATGGGTGTTATAAAAGAAGCTTTTTTTCCTCTGCCAGAGTCAATTTGCAGCCTGTATCTATTAGTAAGGTCTATCAGCATTTCAAATCTCTTTTCTCTTAGGTTAGAAAGGATGCACTGCATGCTCTGAGTGACAGTGTTGTAATCTCCTCTACCTTAATTATGGGTGCTTTTGAGAGGAGCCCTCGGTTCTCGGGCATTTAGGAGAAAATAAGCCTTCGGTTAAGGTTTTTCATCTGCTACTTTTCCTGCCCTGTTTTGGAGTATGTCCATCAGCTTGGTAACTCTATCTTGCAAAGGATGTAGATCTCTGGCATGAGTCCTGCAAAGCACTAAAGCATATGCTTAACTTGCAGGGGCCACACAGAGCTCTGGCTGTAACTCCCTCTGCATGGCATAATGGAATCTGCTGATAACTGGGCCTCATCTAGCTCTGCCTGATTTCAGATCCACTTTCAATCAATAAGAAGCCTTTTAAAATCAGGCCAAATTTGACCCTGAAAGGCAGTTTTGGGCCATCTGTAATTTAGATCAGTTCCATCATAAGTACAGTTTGGCAGATGTTGCTGAAAAAATAGTGTAGAAAGACCAGGATCACTTTGTACAACACTTCACTAATTCTGGTGTTCTGTGACATATTAATATGTATTTGTTGGTTTTCCTTAGGTAAGAAAACAGCATTTCTTCAAGTCATGACTCACAAAATCCAGAAACTACAAGGATCTTATTTAGTCTTCGTAAGCTCCTAAACTTTGTGCTTACATAATTAAAACAAAAATAAAAAATTCAAAACTCCTCTCTTGCCCTAACACATCATCTCATTACAAGAATCTCTGTGAATGACAGAAAGTAATTTGTTTAATTACATTAACATTTTTGTTATTAAACTGCAACAGAACTATGTAAAATTTGTTCATTTGTTTTCTGCCTTTTGTTATTCAATTCTATTTTATTTAATTAGTTTCTTTTTTTCTTTTTGTAAACAGCTTTAAAACAAAGTTGAAAATGTTCTCTGCAGAACAGAAGAGAAAAAAATAGAAGACATGCATAGCTGCAAAAGAGACTAAAGTAGTCTAAATTAATGCCCTGAATGTAATTTCTGGCTTGTATTTGAAAGGTAAGAGAAGTCAAAGTACTCAATTGATAGGTTAAAAATGCAAACCATCACTGCATTCAGAAGAGTTACACTCCTAAGGGTGATTATCTGAAAGTATAAATTCTCAGGGGCAAATTAGGAGAAGCACTTGTGGGCAGAGTATGTCATGGTCTACTTTTACCAAGCAAATATTTTTGATGGATATATATTTTTTGTTGGCAGTTTAGAGAGTTCACCAAACACTCCAGATCCTGAGAAAAGATCAGATCTGGAAATTTATTTAGAATCACTGTTTTCAGTGCAGCAGAGTCAGAGGTCTGTGGTGCTGCAACACAACTGCCCAAGATGCTGCTGCCTGCACTGCTGGAGCCACATTCTGAGCATCACCACGTAACAATGTCAGTGGGAAGGTGACTGAGAGGTGCTCTGCCTGCCACTGAAACACTCATCTTCCTCACAAGCCCTGCAGAGAGAGCATCATTTGTAGACAAGCATGGTCCAAAGTCTGACTCGTTACTTATGGGTGGTCATTAAATCCTTTTTTACTTTGAAGACATTCTCTTCTAGAAAACAAAGTGCTGTTTCAAGCATTTGATATGTGTTTCTCAAGTGAGTACCTTAGGAGAGAAAATACAGAACATTTTGCAAGCAGCTAGAGCACTCACTTCAGGCTGTCTTCTCAGTTCATTGACACTGCAGAACTGAAATAAATACCAGTTTATCCAGCTAATTGATGTAGCACTTTCTATACTTGTAAACTAGGTACACAGTACTTCCCTCCTACTTTCAGAAACTCTAAGCAGTGTTATAGAAAAACAGCTGGGCTATGCTTTTCTTGGTCAGCAGAAGATATGGTTGTTCATAGTCAGAACAAGTGCAAGATCCAGGGCAACCATACAGCAAATGGGCTCAGGTATTTTCCAGATGGAAAGCGGATAAGCTGCATTTACCAAAGTGCTAGCGTTTGGCACATCAGGTGCCATGCTTTTGGATGTGGCTGCTTGCATGGCTGTGCCTGCAGCTGCATGCCAGGCATCTTCTTCTACCTGCTCCTTGCAGGAGGCTCTGGGAGAAAGGCAACTTTATGGACCCTGAACAGTAAACGGCATCTGGCACTACCTGGCCTGTCACTGTAAACACAGACTGTGGGTCCACTCAAGGTTCCCTCACTTCTCCACCTCACATGAGGTTGCCTGCTTCCTGAGAAATGGCAGAATTAGAGTCTCTTCAGCCACCTTGAGGCCCCAGTGATAAGTAGACAGGCAGAAAGAGAAGGAGTTTATTCTGCCATGGTAGACACTAAGACATTTAGTGGACACATGGAAAAGAGGAATCAAGACAATCCAGTGTGTCCACAAAGTTCATCTGAATGTCACAACAGGTCCTGGCTGCTGTATGGTTTCCCACCTGGGCATTACTAGACCATAGGATCTGGGAATTCCTGCTGAGGGGTTTCTCTGACACTGCCCTTTCCCTTTGCTCATAGTCCTTATCTGCATGTGCTATTGGGCTCTCTTAGATAGCAAACTGGTCGTCAAAGCAGACTCTCATGTTTTGCTGGCCTTTTTTCCTCCTATTCTCATCTCTGAGGAGCATCACTGTGCACTGATCACGTGTCCAGGAAAGCACTTTCTCTTATCAATAATCTTGATTTTTCTTGATGGCTAATTTGTAAAGCAAATGCAGTGCAAACACATCTCCCCGTTCTTCCCTGTAGCTAATCTGGGCTTCACTCTTTCTTGAGTATGCTGTAATTGGCCTTCTGCATTGAGCTTTAGACAAGTCTCCTGCTTAGTGCTCTTTGCTTGTGATGCCACACATCACATGCTATTGTATGTAGCAAGAAGCAAGGGTTATACAGATGCCATAGAAATTGGACGGGTTTCAGTTAATCTCTGGCATTGCATAGAGAACTCACATGCACAGAAAGATGTCAGGGGAAGATACTAAAATAAACTGTTCCTGACTTTGCATCATCTGAAATATTGACCTGCAGAGGATCCTGTTGCTTCCCATATCATACTCTTCTATATAACCTACAGAAGACTAAACCCAAAATCTAGTGGCGGCTGTTACCACTATATCATCCGTTTGTTCCTAAAAAGATGAAAGGGATAGCTGAAGAAAGACAAATTTGGGGTTTTTTCATGTGGCAATAAAACTGCTGTACAGAGAAAACAACTGTGCTGAAATAAGTACATATATATTGATATATGGTGCAGAGACTGCCAGACATCTCCTGAGGGACCAGGATGCCTGTAGTCTGGGGTTTGGTGTGTGAGGGCAGAGTATTTGGTTCTGGCAGACTCCTTAGGCTTGAGGTGATGTGGAGTTCTATGGAGACAGTCTTCTGGCAAATGACTCCTGTTGTGGTGCAGCTCCAGTGAAGTCTTATGTGCTGTTTTCACTGCAAGAGTTATATCATGTTCCCACTGCTTGACTGGATATTATTTCCTAGTGATAAGCACAAATACACAAAAAAACCCCTAATCCCTGCTGTAGCAGCCTCTGATTTTCTCTCTCCCATTGAGGAAGGGACATGGAAGAGCACTGTGTCCATGGAAATATGACAGTCGATTTCCAACACTACATGAGCATAACTGCACTTGAGGCTTACCTTGAAACTCTGCCTGCATTCATTGATAAGCCCATTATGAAATTCGAGAGACTTAATGCAATTGTGTCGAGGAAGATTTACTTGTTAAAAGGAAAACAACTTTCACATAAATAATTTACTACAACAGAAAAATAATCCTCTGTGCTTATCATCCTTGCATTGAAACTAATCGAAGGGAGTTATTTTTAAATTGCTTGGAAGTGTACTGCTCTCATTTCATTGTCAATAAATATGCTCCATTTCAGCACAATGCTTAGCTAAATGCATCTGGATTTTCAAGGGGGAGTAGAATTGATCAGATTTTTTTTAAAAAAATGCAGAAATAAGAAGTTCCTACCGGAAATTTTTATGGTGGAGAATTTACAACTCCTTTAGTAACCTGAAAATGGTCCTCAGTTCCTGTATTGATTCAGGTCCAGCATCTGATTTGTCATTGAAGTTTTACCACTGACCTCAGTGGGAACAGATCTTTAATCCTCTGCTGGAACAGATTTGTCTAAACCCTGAAAAAATAAACCCATCAGAATTCAACCTCAATAAGTAGCACTCAGAATTAAAACAGATTTCTGAAAGGCTTTGTTTGACTTCTTGATCTGACCACAACCAACTGCTATGTAGGTTTTCTTTTATTTCTCTCAGTTTCAGGGGCTGGAAATATCTATGTGACACTAAAATGAAACCTATACACACTTAAAATTAAAAGATAGAAGTAATCACAACTTTTGTTTAAATAAAAGTTCTGGGCAGACAAATGGTCTTTCTGTACATGGACAAGCCTTCTTTATTGTCTTTCTTGAGTCATTTTTGATAAAATCTACAAAATGAACAGTTTTGATTTCTGAAAACTGACATTTTTTATTAGAAGATATATAAAGGCATGGAGAATTTGTGGGTGTGTGTTTTGATTGAAACGTCTCTTTTTAATTACAACAGTTCGTGTTATTGGAAAACGCTCCCAGAAAATGCTTACCATTAACCTGAAATCTTTCTGAAAGACTGATTTGATTTTACTTAGTAGGTGTTAGTTCTGAGGATTCAGCAATAAGTGCATGTCCTAGCATAAACATTTTTGGGAGATTCATGCATATTCAGTGGCAGTAAAAGGGCACAAACATGGTTTTCTGTAAGAACTGCAGTATATTGGATGTATCAGCGTAAGAAGAATTCTTGCCTCTTATTTTTATTCTCTTCTGCTCTTTATGTAAACCCTCCAAGAGGTATTTTGTATAGCTGTGTTCTCCTTGAGCATAGTTAAACCAGCATGGGATATACTTCAACTCTTAAAACTGTTAGATATAGAGAGACTAATTCAGTTTTAGTTGAAGTCCCAGAAAGGCATCGGAGAAATCATGTCACCTATTGTACCTGAATGTCACTACTCCAGAGGAAGTCACCTTCAGGAAGATGTCATCTCAGTGTCTCTTATTGTCCCATTTTGTCATGGCTTGGATCTTAAAACTGTTAAAAACCAACCTGTTCATTTCCATGCACAATCTAATAAATGCAAAGCAGTCAGTGTGGAACAGTCTCATTCACAGCTGGCTATTTTGTGTTTCTGCAATTAGTGTAGCACACGCAATTACTGCTGTCGATACTCTTCGGCTGAACCTACCTAACAGCTCACTTACTCTGACAGACCAAGATCCTGCTTCATAACCCCAGCTCATCCCTCCCTCTGCCCTCTGTCCTACCATGAGCTCTTCTCTTGCTTTCTAAGGAGACGTGATGTCTGACTGAACCTTTTTCTGGCTTTGGGCATTAGCAAGCTCTTTCTGCTGACATGGACTCTCAGATGTGAATTCGAACTAAAGCCTTTCTCTAAAAGGGGGGGCATAATTTGGGCTTCTCTATTTGCCTGTCTGTTTTCGTGCAATGTTTGGAAACATGTAATTACTTCAGAGTCTGTTACTGATCAAAATTACCTGAAATCAGACAAAGGACAAAGAAGGTCCCAGATGGACATGTCAGCAACATTACTGCAAAAGTCTTAATTTCTTTAAGAAACCAGGTAGAAAAATTACTCTTCCACAAGGTCTAGTTTTGCATGGACAGAGACACAGGAACACTAATGCACAAAATCGCGAATAACACTCAGGCTCTTCTCTTGGGGGAAAGAAATTCCAGCATGTTGTTCCGTTCACCCTCAACATCATCCCTCCTCTGTAGCATGCATAAGGATAGCATTATTAGTATGTGCATGAGCTGTCAAGGCAAAACATCTGGTGTAAGGCAATCAGTTCATCTTCCACAGCTGCTGCAATCTGTTTCTAAAACTGTCTTAATAACTCCATGAAAAATCAGCCCAGCGTGTACATGATGCTGCCATGCCAGGAAAACAGTGTACTGCAAGCCAGGCGTTCATAGCACTGTGCAGGGCTAGGGGCTTTTCCTCTTCATAGGTATTTTTGACTAATGTTTTCTGCAAAATATAGCCACTTGTGTCAAAGTTTGCTGTCGAGATTCTACTGAAATAAAAATAGATCGAATATTTCTAAAAATTCAGGGCCTTGTAGTACTTAGAATTATTTTTTGCTTAATTTGTGTAGGTGTGAATCTAGTGATGACACCACTGGCCGCTAGCAGCTCCTGATTACCCGACTGCACGTGGTGGATAATGCTTGCACCTTTATTCAGGCTGCATACAACAGAACGCCTCGTGGTGGTGGTGGTTGTATGGCAAAAGCCACTTTCCAGCTACTGCAGACTCCCCTGGCCCTTTAACAAGTAAATTTTATTTTTCAGAGCACCCTGGCCCAGGCATGGTTCCCAGTTTTCCAGGGGAGGCTCTCAGTTTGTAGATAGGCAATAGGACTGTACCTCAGGCTTGCAGGAGTCGCCTGCAGGTCTAGTCCTGTTATATCCACACACCCCTTCATTCACCTGGGTTTTCCCCACCTTTAATACACTGTCCATTGCTTAAAAATTGGGAGATTTTACATTTTTATTTCTTGGCAGATGCAGGCCCCTCACCATCTCGTTTGCTGTTGCTATCATCCTTAAGATGGCAGATGACACATCTCCTACAGTAAGCAGAAAAAACAAGGGAATATCTACTTTCAGGACAACAACTAGGAATGGGGAGAACTTGCAGTGATATTGATGCACTTCCTCTTGTCTAAGAGAATTACTCTCTGTAGCTGAGAGGTAGTTTAACTCTTGGGCTCATTCACCTCTTGGCCTCTGTGTTGTTGCTCTGAATATAATGGCTGTGGATGCATGAAGGAGCAGGGCATAGTAGGGCTGTGTGGCCATTAGGAGCAAGGATGGTGTCCCTAAAGCACTTCACACTGCCATGGTGACATCTAGAGTGACTTTTTGTCCACTACTGGCCTGCCTGAAGTAGAATTGGCAGGGAAGGGGTGAAAGGACACTGATCCTTTTCCCAGTTCTCTGAGCCATCTGATCCCATGAGTAGTATTTTTGAAACTCAAAGCACAGTTCTTTCATCTTTGCTGTAGTAACATTTAAAACACAAATATAGTTAAACTATTCAAATACACAAGTTAAAAATATGTGTGAAGTCCCAGCCTTCCACAGCCTGGCTCCAGAATGATTGAAAAAACATCAACCTGGTCAGATACTGCTAGTGTACTGAAATGGTGTAACCATGGTCTGAAAGAGTGCTGCTGCTCTATCTATTGCTGACAAATTCTTCATTGTTCTAGCAAAGGAGTTGATATAATGGGCTGTTCAAAATTCACCTTTGATTTTTTTTTTTGTAATATCCAGTGTATCCGAATTTTTTCTACCCGTTTTGGAGCTGTCAAGAAACAGTGGATTTGCAGTGCTATTGATGTCAGTGTGTAAGAGCAGGATGTTTCCTTAGAGTGTATCATCTAACCATGCTGCACTCTTCAAAGACGAGGTAAGTGAGCCCTGCAGGGAGCAACTGACCATGGTCCTCCTGCTATGGAGGAAGGTCACAAGGCTGCACATCCAAACCGTGACATGCCTTGTCCTGGTTTCGGCATGCCGAAGTGCCCAAAGAGTGGCATGACTTTTGTGGATAATTCACAGATATGATGGAAGGCAACTGGCTTAGGACAGTGTACATCTAAGTGCTAAAAAACACTGAAAAGACTTCAGTTTGGGTGCCCAAGTTTAGCAATTGTGACCTCAGTCTCAGCTAGCATCTGCAAAAACGGAATAACGATATAATCTGATGTGGCAAAGAAATCCATCCATATTTTTCAAAGCACTGTGGTACTGGAATGAAAGCTATATAAAAGCACTCACAAAGAAAAAGGTGTCTTCAGTTCAGATTTTGAACAATATATGATAAATAATGCTTGGGAATTGTCCAAATTTGTAATAAAAAAACTTGTAACAAGCGTTTATTTTTTTCATCGAATAAAGCAAGAAACGTGTGGAGAAAACCCTGCATGATCAAGTAATAAAAAAGCCCTCTCTCTCTAGGTTTAAGATTTCATTTAGTATAGGCATTTTTTATACAAAAATTTATTTGTTTGACTTTTTACCTTAGCATTCCTGCAGCTGTAGTTTTCTGAAACCAAAATATATGTACCCTACCTTTAACTGCTGCTTTCTCATAATTTGTTTAAGAAAACATTTGAATTGCTCTAGATGTCTTGTAAAGTTAATTAGATAAATTTTGGGATAATTAAGTGTCATAAAATATGATATAAACTTGTTGATGTCCAGGGGGATGTTTAAAAATTATGACAATGATAGGCAAATTTACCATATGTCAGTATTTTTTCCATAAGTTTATATACCAGATAACTATAACTGTTTTCTTTCCCAAGCTTCTCACTCCATATAATTCGGGTTTATTTTATTCTGTAGCGTGATTACATTAAATCTTTGCTATTTTTAAGGTAAAAATTATCTTCTAATCATGTGTCTCAAAATGCCTCAGATAAACACCATTTTATATTAACATTTGTAATGGTATAAATGATTGGTTGGGTTAATTGAAGTATGTCATTAAGACTGTATTTTTCCTATATTAAAAAATTGATTGTATTTTACATCTTCCTTGCTTTTGTTAGAACAGCCCCACTACAAGTTTCTGTATACCAGCCTGTTGTCTACGTCTCTGCACATTGACCTTTGTTGTAAGATCTGCTATAGACATCACAAACTCTCACATCAATTTACTACAATTGGATGTGGCATCTTCCAGCTAATTTGATTTAGGAAGAAATGCACCTGGCTCTGTTTTTCCCTATAGAATGTTGAGGGAGTTCAGAGTCCTCCCAGATGCCATCTATCTGAGTAGCCCATGTGTTTTTCAAGGTCTAAGTGGTTTGTCTTCATCTTCCAGAATGTAAGCTATTACAACAGGAAAGTAGTTAAATTATTTAATACAAAAATAAATTTAATATTAGGTGTGAAATGTGTACATGTGTGAACATACATATATCTGCATGTGTCTATATGTATAAAGTATGTATGTGTTTTATATTACATATAAAAATATATAATGTGTATATATACATATTCATATGTATATACATATGTATGCATATAAAATATGTTCCTATGTCACAAAAATATTTAATATTCTGACTATTTTACAAATTTGTCTCTTTTGTTTTTTTAACATTAGGTTGTCATAAGAATTCCCTGCAAGAAGAAAAAACATTTCAGGGCTTGTGAAAATTTCCAGGCACTGATTTAGATCACACAGATCAAGCAGGTTATGAAGATCAATCCTGTTGCAACAGGAACACAAAGAGAATGAACAAGAGACTTCTGTTTTCTGTTTCATCCTATAGGTCCAAAAGTAAAATCATGATGTAAAACATATACATGAGCCTTCTTGCCACATAAGAATCTTGGGCAATCAAACACATTAAATAACTGTATAAAGAGTTGCAAATGAACGTGGTGATTAAAATGAGACCAGACAGTTCGATGGAGGAGGTTGATGTGATTCTACCAGAGCAGGAGCTGGGCTGCAGAGAGCCAATAGAGGATGGTTCTGCAGCATGCAACAATATTCCAGATGTTTTCAATGAGTGATTTTTTGTCATAGACAGTGGGCAGATGAGGGGAAAGGGCTGTTTACTGAAATATTATTCTCAGGACTAGCTACTTATATTGATAATATGTATATATAATAGTGTAAGCTCAACATGCTATACTTTATTGCAAATTAAAAGCCTACTTAAATGAAAATGAAATTATTTGAAAAATCGTCATTTTGGCTCATCAGAACTACAGTGGTTGTGTTTACTTGACAAGTGACTTGGCAATCATGATCAGATTCGGTGTTACCCAGGAATCCAGAAGCTCTCCATGAAACCAGATGGGGCCTGGTCCTTGCTTGCGGATTAAAAGTCCTTCTAGATGGAGTTAGTGGGTTAGTGGGTTAGTGGGTTCCTCCTTCAAAGGGGGAGTGAGGCCAGTAAAGGAATAAAATACAGCTTTTGGAGGGATTTGGAGTCCAAGATATCTGGGGGTAAAATCAGCCCCTATAAGAGGGAATCATGAGTAGAAAAAAAAGACAAGTGTTAAAAGTACTTGTTCTTAACAGTAAGAGTAGATATTCTCAGTATGAAATATGCCTATGAAAACATTAAAAAATTATTAAGGTGATTGTGATGGTAATAATTTGCAAATCTTAAAATAAACAAACCCCCCCTAACTATATGCTATAGGTTTTTTTAGTACTTTGATCATGAAAACTACAAATCTCTGTGTAGAAGAAAAAGGAAATATTTTGTTAAAGGTGAAGTTGGAGAACTGGATATTCTTAAATACTTCAACTGCTCTATCTGCTACTTCTTTTCCTGTCTTCAGACCACTACTAAAGACCATGTCTCCAGACGAACTGTACTTCACAATGTTTCCAGGTTTGATAACATAACTATATTACACAAAATGGATAAAATAATAGTGGTTATACATATGTAATATACATTGTTTATGCCTTTGAATCAAAATCTTAAATAATTTCTAAAAGTTTTTACAGTACTTGCATTTTCAAATCATTCAGATCCCCTAGGAAGTTAAAAAAAAAATGTTTGGTTTGTTGGATTCTGTTGGAGTTTTTTTTCAGAAAACTAGCTTGCAATGAAGTCCAAATCTAGAATACAGCCACCATTTACTTTGTAAATACATTTATTTCTTTTCTCACAGAATAATCTTTGGCAATGGTTCCTCTTTTCAAACCATTTGTCAGTAATTTCCATTTACTGCAGTGACACCTAATGGCAGGAGAAGCAGAGCTGACCCCCGGCCGCCTTGTTTGCTGTGAAACAAAGGGGTGGTTCACATTTTAAACTGGTGGGGAATGTACGGATTCTTTCCTCTCTCCTCAAAGAGCAAACAGACTCTGCTGCGATCTGGAAAGCATTCAGCTGCAGGAACAAAAGCATTTAAACAAACTATGGCACTTAAAAAGCCAAAGATCTAGTCTTACATTTTTTTATATGCTTGTAAATGCTGAACTTCTACTGAGAGTTAGGAGAGACAGCTAGAGCTGATTATTAAAATGACTCATATCAAAATAATACATAATATTTCTCTGTGGCATATGGTCATGACTCTACATCTGGAAGTTTCATCTTCAAGGAGGCTCATGTTTGTGACAGATATTGTAAATTCATCTGTGCTAAAAGCTGCCAGAAAGTGAGTTATTCAGGTCAGAATAAAAGCTGGCAAGATATATGCCAAAGATGTTGAGAATTTTCTTCCGTATAACAAGCTTATAAAATACCTTTTTATGCAGCTAAGACCAGCTGGACATAAGTTAATCAGCCAAATGCAATTACAGGAGGTGTAAGTCTTATTAATGTATTAGGAATTCTCAGGGTACTACTGGACCATTCCAGATGTGCTGATGCATAATGAGTACAGTATAACCTTGATCAAGAAGCAAATCTGTCCAGTCTCCTCATCTCTCGTAATAATGTATATAATATTTACTTGCAATGGCTCAGAAGGGACTAATAGAAGTAATAGGTTCTCATCCAAATGTAGACTTCATTTTCCAATAAAGACAACTTGATATAAGCCTGAAATGACAAAATTTCACTTTAGCAGAGAATGACATTTCTTTAAACATGAAGCTAACTCAAGGCCCGTCTTATTTAATATTCTGACTGGGACAGGTGTGTTCTGATGCTGTAAAAGTAAAACAAAATGATCGGTTTTGTGTTGGACTAGTGACAGACATTTTTTACTGAGAAACTGGACAGCCAGCTTCAGGGAGGGAGGTTTTCCAGACTGCTCCAAAATGAGATGGCAACCAGGCAGGCTGGGAGAGAAGAGCTGATCGCAAATCCTGGGAGAAAATTTGGGACCAATAAAGACACGAGATTTGTTTGTTGGGTTTCGTTTTATCATATTGTGGCAAAACTCTGCTCTGTTAGTTATGAGGGATCTTTAGAGAAATCTACCAGCTCTGTCTCACTAAGGCACTTCTTCCTCTGGGCAGGAAAGGAAAGGGAAAAAATAAAACAAAGCAATACCAAAATAGGAGGTTTGAATTTAACCTGCCTACTCAAGCTACACCTAAAATAAGTTCCTACTCTGTTTTCAACTTGTGGTTATTAACATGGCATTTACAGAACAACTTCCGTTTCTGAAAACGTGTTATTAACTGGATAGCCACAGAGATGCCAACCTTTACCCTTAGTAAAGCACCCTTTACTGACTATTAGTAATTATTTTGCATCACAAGGGCTGCCAGCAACCTCCGCTATGCTGTTGTTCTGGTAGTATTCTGGCATCTAAAAAGACCACAACAAATCTACATGTCTTCCCCATTTGTACTGACATTCCCCAAAGAAGGCATGGCTCGTCTTAGGGACCTATTGTCCTCTTTGTACATACAGTCAACTGCCATTAATCTCACCAATGAGACCTACATTCCCAAACTGGAAGGAAAGAAAAATCTGGTAGGAAACAAAGATTTCCCGGGGAGCAAATAAAGGAGCTAAGGAGACTGCTAAGTCCTCCACCACTCTGCTTCCCTTCCTGCAGTTTTCCCAGAAATATCCACAGGAGTGCCCAGGGGAGCACCTGTGCAGCAGGGCAGGGCCACTCATGCTTTCCTGTCGGCTCAGCCCATGACTGATTGCATATGCAGAAGGGAAGGTAAGGAACAGGGAGGAACAGGAAAGAAAACAAGTGCAGTATCTATGTGGTTCCCTCCTGCAGAGATCAGTATATGGCAACATTTAATAGGTGTTCCTTCTGATCCTCAGAAAATACGCAGGGAGGAAAAATGACATTCACTTGTGTGTGTGGTGTTCTCAGCTCAGGAGAGGAAATATAAGCAACCATCTAACCTTTCATATTTTTTAATAAATTTCACTGAATCAAATCTGGAAACACTATTGCAGGCTTAAAATAACCCTCATTTAGCTAAACTGCTTGGGAACAAAACTTTACAGTGTCTGCTGGAAGAAACAGGTTCTTGCAGGGAACGGTGCAGCCCAGACTGATTAATTACTGTGTCTCACTGAATCTCACTTTTGCTGCCCTCCTGGTGCCATCTGAACAATGGGCCTTCTTCCATGTCCTGTCTTAAGGCGAGGCACCACTTACCTCTCCTTTCACAACCGCAAGCAGAGACATAAGCCCAAAGAAGTGGCACATACTTCAGTGACCTAAAGACTGGGCAACTAACTGTGGGGCATGGAAGATGGACCTGATCTAGAGCACTGTGACTGCTATGAGTTTTATCTGGATGATTACTAATGAGAAATGCTATTGTGGATGTATATAAAGCAGAAAGTTATCTGAGATCTGCAGTGTCAGAAGCATCTCTTTCTAAGCCTGCAAGGCTTACAAGTGAGAGAGAAGCCAGCTGGGTCCAGGACAACACCCAGGTGTAAGTAAATTAAGCTTCCACTCAGGGATCTGAAGGGACTTGCAAAGTTGTAGGCCCAGATGAAGGGCCTGGAGCCATGACTGTGGCTGGCCCACATTGCCCATGTGCAAGTGTAGGGCATCCTGTGCTTCTGGGCAGAGGGGAGTCCTGCACAAAGCAGGCTCTTCAGCCAGGTGAGGATGTCAGAGATGGGGCTGGGCCATGTTTCTTGTCCCCATGGACAGTAATGCCTTGCCTCCATCTCTGGTTGGATGTTGATACAAATACAAAACAGAGGAGGAGCAAAGGAAGATGGAGAGCAAGGATGGATGCGCAGACTGGGGCCATGGGAATACACTCAGCCTTGGTGCTCTGAGTCATCCAAGAGGGCTGGTGCCAAGTAGCTGCTCTGCTGCGACTGAAGAATTGAATTTTGCTTGTGCTTACTGGGAAGATTTGAGTCAGCCCTGGTTCTGCTACTGTGTGAAAAAAAATAAAAAAAATAATTTCCCAGATTACATGGCATTATTGCCTTTATTATCTATGTCAAAGGAATTCAGTGTTTTTTCAGACTTTGTGACCTGATGATAGACCATTCAAAAATCTGTCCCACAGATCAGAGACTGAATTTGATTGCTCAACATCCATCAAGCACTTTGTGAACTGTGGCTGTAGCCCTTCAGATGTGTGGAAGGGCAGCCTGGGTAGAGACGCAGAGAAGCCAGAGGCTGCCCACCTGGGCAGGACATGTCAGCTACCAATATTTAAACATGCATAGAAAGGTAAGGGTGCTCTTGAGGGATTAGTTAAATAGAGTTTACCTTAGTCATGTGCTTTGTTCAGTCCTTCAGCAGAATTCCTTCGTAGGCAGTAAAGGGCCATCCAAACACTGACCACCACACACGACTCTTCCTTTTATGGAAGAACTCTGCTGCTTTGCTTCACACTTTCTTTTCCACATCAGAGGGTTTTCCTGAGAGCATTGCTATAGTGGGAGAGAATGAAAGTTGGCTGCATATAGAGGAAGTTCCTCGGACTGGAAAGCACAAGATCCTTTGTGCAGCGCACATGATGCAAATCACTTAACAGGCAGCCTAGTGCTACAGGCATAACACAATGTTCAAAACCACCTCTATCGTGCTCCTGTGCCAGGTTTTGGCCAGCTGATGCAAGCCCACCAGTCTTGAAGGGTCACTTACAGGTGAAATGCCTGGAATGATGCTACTCCTGCCAAACTCTGTCAGCCTTCACCAATCAACAGGATACATTTTCTGCTGCACATCAATCATGTATCCAAACTATACAATATACTTAGAACTGTCCAGAACAGATCATCTGTGTTTTTTGCAGAAGCATGGTCTATTTAGTCAGTAGAAAATGTTTTAATTTCATCAGTCCTCTAGGTTACAGAATTCCCTGGAATGAGGCTTTGGAACCTTTCTGGATATTTTCTTAGGCAAGCATATAAAAACGGGTGTTCAAAGTCTGAAATAAGAGATCAGCATACAGTGATACAACTTAACATTAGAGGAAGTCTTTTTGATGAGTGAAAGAATAGATTTATCCTAACTGTCTCTAGTTTGAACTGCCTTGGTATGGGGCATACATAAATAGAGGTTGCACTCCTGCTCCTGAATCCAGATTTGTAGCTGTAGTTGTACATATATCGCTTTTGATGACAGCCACTGGCCTGCAGAAGAGCTTTGAAGCCTTTGAGGTCACTTTTCTCTTCAGCAGGCTTACTGTTTCATTAACACATGATAATGAAACCAAGATCCAGTAGAACAAAAATGGTTTGAAATTTCCTGCTACCATCTCATCCCGGTGAATGTGCAGAGTGCAGAGACAGGTGATGGTTCTTGTAGACCCTGATGGGTTCAATTGTCACTCAGTGCTGGGGATACATTATATGGATGGGAGGTAAGGCACTAAGAGGCATTTTAGGATTCTGGGTGCTGGAAGAGTTAATATTCTCTGCTGGGCAGAGGACACATCTGCCTCATTACTATTTCAGTGTTTCTGATAAGGAGATCAGGGAGGAAGGCCGCCACTTTAGAGTTATGTTAAACCTGCTCATCCGGAAGCACGGATTGACATTATGGACAGGAAAGGAAATCCAGAACTGCAAAGTTTGGATTTATGTCTGGGAAATCAGATGATCTTCAGTATGCAAAATTTAACTGGAAATACAATTAGTAAAGATTTTCTTTTTTATTTTTTTGGTGAGATGTCCTTATCTCAATTTCCAGTAAGATAACAGATACTAAGACATGAGCCTTCCCATGCTGTTAGGTCTGGTTTTCTTCCAGGCGCTGAGTAAATCCAGAGGTTTGTATACATACACAGACACAGGCACACATACACACACACACATAGATATATATATGAGCAACTAAACAATTTAAATCTTTCCATAGGATTTTACCTTGAGTTTAGTTCTAGAAATCTGCGAAAGTTGAGTCCAAGTTTCATTTTTGCAAACTCACAACAGATATACTGCTGAAGAGCAGGCACTACTGTTGATGTTACTTTGATTTCAGAGTGATGTGGAATTCTCTTTGTTTCACAAAGAGGGGAACCAGCTGCAATGTGGAATGAAGCACTGTAATGCTAAAGTCATGTACAAATCTGGATGACTTAGTAGCTGCAAAATGGTTAAAAGCTGGGCAAATTTTTGAGCCAAGACTTGCTGGGAGGAGAAAGGGAAGTTAGATTTAGGAAATAATTTACAGCTCCCTCATTTCCAAGCTGCTCTGGCAGTAGAAAGGCTACAGACTTTATGGAGCTGGTTTAAGGACCCAGTCCCATTACAGGGCCCAAGTTATGAGGAGAGATGAGCCACATCCTGGGCACCAGCAGGTCTCTCTCTGGTGCCCCATGCTTTGGGCACCAGCTGGCTGATGGTTCTTTTCTAACCTCTGAGAGAAATCAGCTTAATATAGGGAAAACCTTAGCTGCCTTGAAAAAGCTGGTTTCTATCCTTCTTGTATATTGTGCAAATACCATCCAGGAGGAAAAGAAATGCTTGCCCATGTCTAGAAACCCTTTGCTCTCCTCAGGCAATATTGGCTGTTATGTAGGGAGTAGCTGAATGATTGGCAATTCACATTCTGATGTGTGAGTGCAGTGCTTTGACCATAAATTATCTCCAAATAGCACCCCTCATCTTTTTCTCCATATTCTAGGTTTAAAAATAGGCCTAACCTCTGAAATTGCAAACAACATTTCTTCTTTTTCAGGACTCTGATTTTATCACAGAAAATCATCTCTATCATCCTAGTTTTATTTAAATAAAATCCCTTAATAAAACATTAAAATAAATAATCCCAGTAATTAATTTACTTATTCATCACATATCATAAGGGCCAAGGCCTTAAGATGAAAGGAGTTTCTTTCTTTTAACAATAACTGTAGTAAAAAGCTTGTATGATCTCCTATCTTATATCTTCGGAAAGTGTACTTTTGGTCACATTTTTCTAACTAGACATTTTGGAAATATGTATTATGAAGCAAATCTGTACAGGAATGAATTTGGTTCCTTTCAGTAAAAATGTCTGTTAGAATTGCAACCAATTCTCAAAACAGCTCTTAAATTTAACTCCAGCTATATCAACATCTTCTATTGGCTACTGTGTTTTTTTGACCTCTAGGAGCCAAAGCTTCCTTGATGCTTGGCTCTTTCTTGTAGGCTTATGTTTGGGAGTCCCTGCAGAATGCCCAGCCCTGGCACAACCCAGCACTCTTTCAGAATTGGGAACTAACAAAATGCTTTAAATCATTCCTTAGGTCAATATTCTTCAAGGTCCAATAAGTCAAAGCCAAGTTTTGATAGTTCTACCAGCACTTTGACCACAAGTTTTATACAGAGGGGTTGTTTTTTTTTTGTTTTGTTTTTTTTTTTTGTATTTACAATTAATTAAGAACTTGAAGGAAACTTCATTCAAGAAGCTAGGAGTCTTAAGAAAAAAAAAAAAAAGAAAAAGAAAAAAAAGGGGGAAAAAAAGCAAGGACAGTGCATCTACATTGCACAATGGAAAGAAGACCTTTAAAGTCCTAATTTTGCTATCAAGCAAAAAATGCAAAGCAGCTAGAGACTGATCTGAATCTGGACACTGGGAAAAAGGGCAGAGGGGGAAGGGAAAAAAGGGATAGCAGGGAGAGGAGGCAGGAATGTCCCTTATCAGCAGCAGGACATTGATCAAAACTGTAATGTTTGATGGCGATTGAAATTGTGCACAACATGCAAGAAATAAACAGTCTGTTAATTTTAATTTCTATAAATTATATTAGTAGTAACAGAACTTAGTCATGACTACTTTTCTTAGTTAAATATGTTTAATATAATATTCTTTTGCATTATAGGAAAGGTTTCATTTTGTGTGGTTATAAGTAATAATGTATGTTTCTACAGTACTTCAAACAAAGCACAAATGATGCTGCAAATTTTTGTCACATATTTAAGGCTATGAAGCCAGTATTACCTCTGAATAGTTGTTTAAAGGAAAACAGGAACTTTTTCATCCACTATAAAAAAAAAAAACCACTGTCTATGGCATAAGGCTCACATGTACAATGCATATAAGAAAAACATAAAAGCAGGACTGTCATGTGGTGTCTAAAATTAGTGAGTCCTGACGCTGCCTGCCTGGTAAGATCCCCGTGTAAGGTGCAAACAGCTGAGAGCCGCCTCGCACATTCCTCACGGCCCTGAACTGCCGTACAATGCTGGAGCCCGAGGTTGTTAAGTTCAGTAAGAGCAGGAATGAGCCATTGATGCTGCTTGAAACAAGGGGAAACAATAGGTCTTTAAGACAGCTCCCATTGCTGAATGTAAATTGTTTTTTAATAAAATGTAGACAAAACCAGATGATGTCAGAATTCCTGCCCTGTGCCACCCTGGAGATCATTCAGTAAACGGCAAGAAATACATACATTTTGGGGAACCTTTCTAAGTTTCTCATGCCCATTGCAGCTGTACAGAGGAGTCTGTAGGCCTTTTCTTCCATATCCAGATCCTCATTTACAGCACAGCTACTACTATGAAAATGCAGCATATTAGGTCTGGGAGATAGGACTCGTAGGTAGAAAGCATAGTCATTCCCTATCTACCTTTAACTGCCTTTTGTGGGACATTCCATACTTCATTTGCGGTCTTAATTTTTGATCCCTCCCATCGGCATTTGTTTTCCCCAGATCTTGTGATGATGACTCTATTCCTAGATTGACAGAAATCACACAAAAAATACAAACACATCTGTTTATTTATGTGCATATGTGCAAACAAAATAACAATATGTGTGCACATATACATTTGTACATATGACTTCATATACACATGTCGAGGGTGTGTATAGCTGCATGTGTTCACATACAGTCATTTTTAGAGAAAAATGCCTTGCATTGGTAAATTGTGTTAATGACAAACAAACGTTCAAGCTGATAAAAAACGGCCTTTTAAGACAATCTATACATTAGCGGTGCATGTTTGATCATTTTCTGAAACATTATCCCCCAGCAGTTACAGTCATCCGATTCCATATGTTGGATCTGTATTAAAAATAGCAGAATTCCTTATAATTCCTTCTGTATTTTCTTCAAACACAAGGGAGAAAGCACATTCTCTAATATATTTTATGGGCACACTCTCTTTGTAATATTTCCTTTGCAAAGGTCCTGCTCATATTTGTATCTTATTACTTTTCTTATACTGGATTTATTGATAGTTTCTAACAAAAATATGATTTCAGTATATTTACGGAACAAAACTCAATATAACAGACCCCAATTCAATTTTTTTCATCAAAATGGAGAACAATAAAGAATCTAAAGTCTTCAGTTCAGACACATAGCATCAAGAACCCCCATATTGTTAAAAGAAATAACTCAATAACAGGGAAGTCATAGATATTACTTAAAGAACAGCATTAGTTTTGTTTATCTTATCTGTGTTTCTAATAATCCAGACTACGACTTGGAGAGTTACATATATTTCACTTCTGAAATGTGTATAAATTAAGTCATATTCTGTAAATGGGGAAAAAATAACACCTATACATTAAGAAGCATTTATTGCATATTGTTACTGCTAGTAACAATTATATAATATCAATTTAGCTGCATTTCACATGAAGGGGTTTTGTTTTTGTTCTGCCACAATTCTTTCATAAATGTGTTTTGTTTAGGGAAAGGGGGGGGGTTGTGGGGTTTCTTTGGTTTGTTTTTTTTTGGGGGGGGAGGGTGTTGTTTTGTATTTGTTGCTTTGTTTGGTTGTTTGGTTTGGATTTTTTGTTTGCTTTTTGCTGAAAGTTAATTCTGTGTTTCGAGTGGATTACTTTCAAGGAAGGACTGTGGAGCTAGTCCAGGGGGAATGTGGGTGTGTTTTGTTTGGTTTTGTATTGACCACTAGCTAAAAGTTTGATTAATAACTTTGGTTAACAATAGATTTTTAGTTAAATATATGAATGAATTCATTATTTACTTGTTCTTATTCTTGTGTGTGTTGCCCAGTGATGATTATAGCTGTTTTAGAAATGATCCTTATTTATGGTATGTTGCATCATCCAGAGATGTAGTAATGATTTTAGATTTTCCACCTAAATTACAGGGCACTTTCCACTGAAAATGGTAAACAATATTACAAACTTTAAAAAAAGAAGTAATCTGATTTCAGGGAAGAGGGAACCCAGTGAAAGATGTGTGCTTTTATAAGGATGGACAATGGAAAGCAAAATAATAACTCCTAAGTTTGATTGTTCAAATATATTCTGCAATACAGAGAGCTGCATGCAGGCTGGAGCAGGCATGGGGCAGGAAGGTTAAGTAGAAGAGAAGGCACAATACTTCAGATTGGCAGTAGACTGCAGCAAGAATAATCTAATCAAAACTAAATTCAATTATCTAGTCCCAGGGCAGGCTCCTGGGACTGCTGCACTGAATGCTAGCAGAGCTCTTCCTAGACATTTTTCCCCAGTCAAACTCACATGATGAATGCAGATGAAATTTGAAATATGAAAATCTGAAATAATTTATGGAAGTTGTCAGAAATTTGGCCTGCTTGTGGTGTAATTTCCTCTGAGACGAGGCAGGCTGGCTCATTGCTTCTAGTCTCAGAGCAGTTGCTGGTCTTCCAGTGGATGGATCAACCCCTTTAAAATGCTCTTCCAGACAAATTACAGCTCATTACAGACAGCCTTGCACCATGCCATTATGTCAGAGGAAATCTTTTTTCATTTGCACAAATTTGCTTGGAATTCTCATATTTATTTGAGCATCCATTATCGAATCTGAACATTGAATTATCCACAATTATTTTCTGGGTAGGCGGATGTTTGTGTATATGGAATAGATAGTGACTTTGTAGATATACAAATATTACAACATTACTGAAAATCCTGCTTATTTCAAACAACTGCATTTATGTAAAGAGTAACTACATATATACACACACACACACACATATATTTTATATATATATATAAAGGCTATTTCCTGAAGATAGTCTTTTAGGAGGTGTCTTTACTTTCTCAAAGGAGGCATCTACAGAAATCAGCCCACTTCCCAGTGACTCAGAGCCTGCTCTTTGCAGCTGTCACAATTAGAAGTTCTGGCTGTGCACATGTAATTCATATGTGGTCTGGCGTCATGTGAGACATCTCCAGTAACAGTGTACTTTAAATTATATTCTGTAACAAATACATTGTCTCCATCACTGCTGTGCTCACATCCAGCACACCTCCCGCCCCTCCCTTGTGTTGAGGTTGTGAGTAAGCACAGGCGTGCAAGAAAATGGAGGGGGCAGTGATGGGGCATATCCTAAAGTCCTCAATCCTTTGCTCTCAGGCAAATTTTGACTCAGGACTATGAGCTAAATTATGTGCTCATTAATTCTAGTTTCTTGCTGCTTAACTTTGTTACTCAGCTACCAATATCACAACTTAAAAGTTTTTTAACATTATAAATATTCATTGGAAAAAAAGATTTTACAAGTGGTAAATCCTCTGTGAAATTGTGCCCTTAGTTTATCCTGTCAGCGACACCAGACTCAGCTGCAATTGTTTCTGTGGATAGGAGTTGCTTCAGAGAAGTACACCAATATACCAATGAGACTGTTTTTGGCTTTTTGATCAATGTCAGTATTAAAAGTCTCTTCTGAGAATCCCTGCCCAACAAGGAAGAGAGTTCTATTATTCCTTTCAATGAGTTTGGAGGATTTAATTTAAAATATGATGAGTTTTCTCTATGTTTTAAGAAACATTGCGTTGCAAATGCTCTCAGGTCTCCATACAAAAGTTTGATCATAATAAAGTTAATAATTGTCTTTTGCATCTCATTATATAAACATCCTTTATCTTATTTCTGACCTGTTCCAGCACTGTAGCTCTCATCCTGTTGCTTTTTTGTTCTATGACCTTCTCACAGGAAGCTTATTACAGCCTTTACAGATGAAGAGCTACAGGAAAAGAGAGGGTAGGATTGGTTTGTTCGTGATGTTCTCCTAGAATCTTTCATTACTCAATCAGGTTATTGAGCACCAAGGAAAGGCTCACAGGCTCAGAGTTTTACAGACAAGTGCATTTAGGGCTCTGGTATTATTTGTTTTTCTTGAAATAGAATTAGTTTTGGGAATTCTTACAAAACAGTGCAGCAAAGCAAGGAAAGCTCTGTTTAATGAACAAAACGTGCCCTCCCTCCCCTCTCCACTGCCACTTGGTCAGAGCTCACTCTGCTCAGCTGGCCTGTATCATGCTTTGAGGGTCCATCCTTGAGTGTTGTCAGAAGCCTGCCCAATGCTTTTGGAGAAGGTTCTCTGGCATGGGCACAATTATTGGTAGGTCCTTCCACTCCAGCTACTTGCAACTACAGCCTTCAGACAGGGAGGTTGGAATGAAATGATCTTAAAGTCCCTCAAGCCCAAATCATTGATTCTATGGTTCTGTGATTCTATGACTATCAATGGCTTTGGTGGAGCAACGACTTTTTGCTTTTTGTTATCTATAGGATATGTAGAATGGCATGTGTTAATATGTTCATTCTTCTTCCCCTCAATATTGTAAACCATTGCAATGATGCATTATTGAAGATGTGTGTTTGTCGCTTTGACCCATTCCTTTGCTTTTTCATTACTTCTCCAGAAAATAGAGGAATTTTCCTTTTTATCAGAATGAAAGGATTTTTTCTAGTCACAGAATTATTTTAAGAACTCCTCAAAAGGTATCTTTCACAACATTAGTCAAATATATGCTGATCAAAAAATTTTCCATCCTGGAATATTTGGTATGTTTTGTGATATGTTAAACTTCCTGCTACGTATGTTTCTCTTGTTTCTTCATCAAGTCATCTACTAATATGAGAAGACTTTACCAGTTTGGCTTCTCACTCTATATTCAGTCTCTCGGTGGAAGTTGGATATAGCTGAAACATTATTTGAGTGGACAGTATTTGGGACAGACAGTTCAATGTTCTCAGGCTAGTTATCTCCATCTGCCTTGGGACAGAGCCCAAGCAGAAAGAGCTTAATCTCTGACACCAGATCTACCAGATACTGTAATAAATACATGATAATAAATTATGGTGGTATCTACAAGGATATTGCAATCAGTAGCTAGATCTTAGTGACCTGCAGGTCACCTTGATTCCAGCAAACACCCAGACCCTGGGACACCCTTGAACATCTACTTATGGCTGGGCCCAAGAGGTGTGAGTCTTTGTAAAGTGGAATTGGCAGTGCGTTGGAATGATAGCAGAGCAAGAACGAACCCTGATTGATTATGAGGCTTATGACATTAGCCAAAAGTGGTCATTTGTGCAATTAATGCAATGATGCTGAGGACAGCAATATCTAGTACTTTATTGTAATTCACTGAACAGAATTTTGAACTAAGAAGGAGCAATTTTGCTACTATGAAAATTATTTATGTTAAAAATACATAATGATATTAGGACTTCAAAAACTAGAGCCACAAAACCATTAAAATGAGAAAGCTTTGAGCTATTTTATATGTCTTGTATTTGCCTTTTACTTATAATAAATATAAATTGTGAATATTCCCTTTAAACATGTCAGAACAAAAAAATAATTACCTAGGAATCACAAATTTTGGTTATTAGGATTTCTTCTTCTTTTTGTGCTACAAATTTTAAAATATTAATGAAGCCACTTCCCCGACTGCCTCTATACCACTTGGTAGTGTTGTTAGGTTGGAAAAAGAAAAAAAGTCACAGAAATATGTAACTTATTTAAGTCACTGCATTCTTTCTTCTGGATAGCTGTTGCATGGCTGGAACAGTTTGTAGCCTCCCAGCTTCTCTTTGCTGCAGGAAACTTTGTAATAGCACTTAAATAAATAAAGAGACTGGGTAGGAGATTATTGCTTTCATTGTGCTATTGTATATGTGTATTATAGAGTCACCCCGCAGATTGACACAATTAGTTGAATGCAGGACAAGACAAACGTTGTATATGACAGTGGGGTAGTATTGAAAGATGACCCCATATCTGGAGAGCTGAGAGTTATGGATCCATTGATGGCTGTTACCAGTGTTTGGAAGCGTGGCTGTTAAATCTTGCCTGCTGGCTTCTGGCTGCTGGCCTGCCGGCCCTCCTGCCTGGGCAACCGCGGGGCTGAATGGAGCTGCAGGCAGCTTCGGCACTTTGTTCTTCTGTTATAATAACTGACCGCTGGCAGGAGGAGCCTCTGCCAGACGCCAAGGGGGGCACAGCACCACGCATCTGTGTTGCTCATTTCACTGCCTGTGCTGCTGTTGTTGGAGCAATGTAAAGAGCTGCGTATGGCAGTTCTGGATAAGAAAAGAGAGACCCTGTTCACAAAGAAAATATCCTAACCAGAATGGGAATTTTAATAAAATATAAAGCATTTCCTCCACAGAGAAAGCAAGATCATAATAAGATGCTGAACAGGGACAGCTCGGCATATCTGACTGCCAGCCATTTTCTGTTTGGATGCGCACACGTGCAATCAAAATACGTAGGCTAACTTTAAGTATTCAGCCTGGAAGATGCTGGCAGAAGTTCTTGTCTACTTTGTTTTGAATGTCTGTAATATCTGTAAATATTTTATATTCTTTAGTCTTCGAAGATAATTTCCCCTGCAAGAAGGAAGGCCAGTATTTGCCTGTTGAAAAACAAGACCCCAAAACCTTAAGCATCTAAGTAAATGTTCCATGTATTTATCAGGAGAAATATTCAGGAAACCTCAGGGATTTTTTTCTTATTTCCTGAGTAAATAAGGCTTCTGCAATCCCACTCTCTGTGTTGTATGTTAGTGCATGTGTTTTCCCAAGCATGTTCCCTAACATGGAAACTCAGAGGACAGTTTGAAAAAAAACCAGCAGCGAGACAGAGGTTATGTTCTTTGCAATATCATGAAATGGGTAAGAATTTGTTTTTTTTACTAATGAAAAGCATAATTTTGAGTTCAGGCTGTGTGAATCAGAGCATCCGCCCAAACAAGAACTTTGAAATACATTAATCAGAAAATCAAATTTAGCTGTAATCCCATGAGAGATAGTCACATTCTAGAAAGCTCATGGGCATAAGCATCTACTAAAAAGAGAGGACTGTCTATTTGACTCCACATAGCAAAAGCTAGGTACATGATTGGCTTTCCTGAGGAAGGCATTTCTACCTCAACTCTCAAAATGCTGATTATTAAACATGTCTCTCAAAGGGTTTATCTGTGTAAGCATCAGGCCTGTTGGATTCTGATGGAGGAAATCTTTTATTTGGATGGAAGTAGGAGCTGTGGTCTGATTTTTCTAAACTAACACCGGTTTATGGACAAGTGGTACTAGTGAAACAGTCTAAATGCAAATTATCACTTGACCCTGCACTTTATCAGAGGAATATTCTGTCTGTGCACATACACAGAAAACTCTGTTGCATAAAGGAGTCTTTGTGGACATAAGCTGAAAAATATCACTGTGAAGTTTTCTTATTACTGATGAGGAAGGAAACATCTTTTGAATGAGAAGACCAAATGAGCCTTCATTTCCTCTGTCTGCATCAAATCCTTGTGGAAGGAGGAAAATTATGAACGCTTCCCATCAAATTACTGTATCAGGAAGAAGATGGACTTTTAAATTTCTTTTGAACACTTTAGAAAGTAATGGGAATTGTCAGGCTCCAAGCCTTTGCTGTATCCAGTGCCTCTGACTGTTCTGTTCCCATGGATATTGCACTGGCAGAAAATCCCCTGGCTGATCACTACCATCAACTTCCTGGTCTCTCTCAACCTCTCTCTGTTCCACTTTGCATATTTGGGAAAGGAAAGAAAACACACAGGACAAAGACACTGTGTATGAGGCGATGAATTTAACGAAATCACGATTGGGAGTCAAAATTGCCAGGAAAGTAACCCCAGTACTATTAAACTTGCCTCACTGACCCATTGTCTGAGTGCCTGTGCAGCAATTTTTGTGAAGACCCCAGAAGAGAAGTGTTACAGAGCAGGGTGGGTCACTTGGGTATTCTTTCTGCATGGAGCCAGCAAATGTTGGTATTCCTTGCCAGGAGGGAGGAGATGGCTTAGTGTTAGCACTAAACTTGACAAAGGAGACAGAAGGAAGATGGGGATTTGGTTGGTAGTAAGAAATCACACTACCAATAATCAGACTGGATTCTAATCTTTTTTTAATACTATTGAGCCCTGGATTCCAAGTCAAAGTATGCATTGACTGTTATTTCATAGCACATCTTTTTTACATGAAAAAAGTAGATAAATAATTTTCACCCTGACAATGTTACCAAACTGTGAAGCTCAGTCTGCATTGTGATCTCCAAGAAGCCACCAGCAGCTGAATACAAAATTAAAGTGTTTTTTCTTGTCCTGCTCATTCACTAATACTTGCAAAATGCTATGAAATCCTTGGATGTAGAGTAGGATAGAATATGCTGTAATGTTATTGTTAATAATAAAATCAAGATAATTCAGAGACAAAAGAAGATTGATAGATGTTGTTATCTGGGAAGAAACAGCCAGCAGTTTTGCTTTCCATTGTTCCAAATGTCTTTGTTTGGTTTTCAGAGACAAAGTGCACTGTATTACTAATTTCATTTAACTCATTGGTTTCTTTTGTCTTTTTTTATTTTTTCCCCAAGCACTATTGCTTTTGCAAGAGTACAATAATCATGACTCACCCTTCATACACATTTCTTCATAAAGTTGTTCTGTTATTCTTCCTTAACTTCCCAGCATTCAGGAAAGATATGTTAGTGGAGTTATTCTACTCAAGTTTTGGGGAGAGGGGGACTGAGGGAGTGGTTGGTGGGATTTTTTTTATCTTCACTACTACCTACTGGTGGAAGTACTCCCAACCCAAGGCAGCTGATACGGAGATTGCAGGTAACATCTGTGAGAGTTGCTACTCTGTGTCTTTCTTGAATCTGCTCGCTCTCGGGTACAGATAGCCCTTTGGAAGTCAGTAGGATTTCATAAGGTGAACAAGATTTTCACTTTGCTGACTACAGTAAGAATTTTATCTGATTCAGGATGAAGGTGTTGGTCCCAAAGGTGAATGATCAAAGCCAAAGTGATAAGAGATGAAGCGAAAAAATGAATAGTCGTCCTTTCCCCCCTACGACATGATCTTATTGCTGTATTGAATTTTATCTCTATACAAATTATTCAAACCATGTCTTTTTATGATGCATTTTCAACTATTATAAGAGGGGAAAAGACTGTTTCTAAAACTTTTCTATACTGAAAAATACAAAATACTGTAGAGGAAGTTTTATTCATCTCAGGAACCTTAATTGCAGGGTTTAAAAATGTTCTTGTCATTGCCATCAGACCATATTCGTTTCTTAAGGGGAAAGACAGACAAGGTTTAGAAGATCACTCCCTAAGAGGGTACATTTTTACACAAGACTTTTTCCAAACCACGAATTTTACATGGAACTTGTGCATACAGAATGTCTGTTCCCATATACATATACTGGAGGTACTGTCTTGTTCATTTTAATCTGTGAATTGATTACTTCTGTGGGACCTCAATAAGTCTCTTCCTTGTAGACTATTATGCTCAATTATATGTTTGCATATCTGTCTTTATAAAGTCAGAGCTTTTCCACCTAGACATTAAGTAGCATTAGTTTTAGTTTACCTCAAAGAAGTCATTAAAAAAAATCAAAATAAAGGGCTTGAACTTGTCAGGGTCAGGACTCAGTTTTATGCCCTCCCTGACAGAATGGTTTTCCACTGGCACCAGCATCCTACTGGGGCCACAATGGATATCTGCCACAACGTTCACCTTACCCAGGGACAGAGCTTGGCTTACATTTCTCCCAGTCACAGGAAGAGTGGCCAGCTCAGCTGAGAAGCCTCGGGGACCTCACAACCCCATGGAATATGACATCAAATTTGTAGGTCACCTTCCACCCTTCCATTTGAGAATTTGAAGACAACAGACATTTAACACCCTTTATTTAAATTCACTTTTTAATTACTACTGCAGCACGCACAGCTGTTGGCTCACTTTTTTTCTGCGCACACACAGACATGCCCGTGTCCCTGTATGAGTTGGGCAGAGTGTGAGGGAGTTGCATGCAGGTGCTGCAGATGTGCTGCCCCACCAGAGGGGGATTGCGTTGCAATGGGCACCATCTCCACCACCAGTGCCCTTGTCTGGGGCACACTGAAAGGGCAGACCCACGTCCCCTCACGCGTGGGCCCACGACCATTAACCCGCGGGCAGAGCCAGACCGGGCCCCACGCTGCTCTCGCAGGCAGCTGTGTGGGCTGGGGCCGGGAGGGCTCCGCGGGGGTGCGAGGGTGTGTACATGCGTGTGCTTATGTGTGTGCTCGCGTGTGTGCGTGAGTGTGTCAGGAGTGCCCCTTTCACCCGCCTCACCTCCCCGGCAGTGCTCTTCTGCCTCAGGCGGCTGGTGGCTCAGTGCACTGGCTGATTAGGTAACAACAGAGCACCTTCCCTCCCTGTTTCCTCTCAATGCGCTTGGGCCACGGCTTTTGAAGGAGCCCAGCCCTGCCACTATCCAGCCATTATAAGGGGATGTATGGGGCTTTATCCGGAAAAAGCCCAGCCTTGCCCCAGGCTTCATCAATCATTTAGACCGGTTCAAATCCCCTTCATCACGTTCCGCCTCATTAAACCTATCGAGGGGGACTGAAGAGAGTTTGTATAGGTCCAGAATGCCTGTACACTCCTCCTTATCCCACATAGCGTGGATGGGGGAAAAAAAAAAAAAAAAAAAAAAAAGGCAGCTAAAGAAAAAGGCAAAGAATCAATTAAAACGGATATCTCTCCCTTGTCCGCTGCCTCCGCACATGAGTCTGGCCGGGCGTCCCCTCCTGACGGTGGCTTGTGGAGCCCCTTAACACGCCGCCTGGATTGCTGGCCGCGAAGGGCACCCAGCAGCCCCTCCGGGGCCGTTGAACAGCCCAGAGGTGTAAAGGCCGGGGCGGTGAGGTCTGCCCTGGCCTCTGTGCTCGTCTGCAGGCAGGAGAGGACAACAGCCCCGTGCACATCCCTGCAGGCAGAGAGAGAATGGGCCGGCTGTCACTGGGTCCTGTGCCAGCCTTTTTGAAATAAGCGTATTATTTTTAAATCCCCTGGGAAAGAAAGACAAATCATCTCCAGCAAAACTGTGCTGATTGTTATTTAGTCTTATATTTTTATTCTGACGACGTCAGTCGCCAAAATTGTCTATGCCTTGCCCCCCTTGTCCCCGCTCCCCTGTTGGCGGTGCGCTGCCAGCCGGGGTGCATCGCTCCATCGGGGCTGCGCTTCAGTCCGCGGCTGGCGCTGCGCTCGGAAATCGGGCTCCGAAACGCTGACATCTGCATTTGAAACAAAAGGGGGAGCGGAGAGGGGGGGGGCCTACATTATTGCCGATCCCTTCTGATATTAATAGTTATGAAACCGGGAGTGATTACCGGAAAAGAAAGTGTTAAATGCCAGGAGCCTGGGTGGGGTTGGGTCTAAAAAAGGAGGAAGAAGGAAAAAAAAACAAAACCAAAAGCCAAACAAAATAATAATAACAATAATAATAATAAAAAGGCAATGCACCGAATCCAAGTCTGTATTTTAACTTTTTTAATAACGATTTTTCCTGTGCTGTAAGCTTGCACCGAATCCTGGAGGAATTGCTAAATCAGATTAAGGCTATATTTTGCAACAGTCTGGATGGAGCAATAAAAGAGAAAGCGCGGAAATGGGACTTCACCCATCAATTAGATCTCTATTAGCAGCCAATGCAGGCTTCACCACAGGAAATGTCACGTCCCGACAGAAGCAGAGCTTTTCACTTTCCCCTGAAATTAAACAATTCTTCATGCTCGCAGACCCCGTGCGAGCCGAGCCTTTGTTCACTCGGGCGCAGAGGGTGCGCGTCCCGCCAGCACCTGCTCGCTGCCTGCGCCGGGAGCCGCGGCCGGGCCACCGCCTGCACAGGTTGCCCCAACACCTGCGCTGCTCGCCCGCCTGTCCAGCGCCCAGGAAACCGCCGCCTTAAAAGGCTCTATTAATATTAAAGGGGTTATTCCAGTCATAAACGGGCCATTACCAACACAATGGATAGTATTTTGAATAGCAGGTCTGCTCATCTGCCTCCATAGATCATAACTGCCAAAACCGGCTCCCTCTCCCCCCATCTCTCCTCATCCCCGGTCCCTTCGGTTTTATGGAGCCAAAAGCTCTTTGCATCGAGTCTCAACAGTGGCACTATCGCACGTTGTGGGGCGGTGTTAAGATAAGGCAGACAGAGTGGACCGCTCTCCGGGATGAAGAAAGAGGCTTCTTTCCCCCGTGTGAAGCAGAGTGTCGGGGGGAGCTCGGATCTGCCTGGCAGGGCGT
>VXBA01003715.1:864294-865521 GCA_013399895.1 Serilophus lunatus | reverse complement strand
GGGGGGGGGGGGGGGGGGGATGTAGAGGAACAGAGCTCCTGTCTCCCCATCTCCTTGCCTCTGCCGCCGATGAATAGACCTGGAGGATGGATAGTCCAGAGTGTGTTATATCTTCATCAAACTGTGAAACCCCTCCCTTTACTAATAATCTGTCACAACTTTACAGAACACACACTGAGACCAAAGGGAAGCTCCTGCCCTGAAGCCTGCCCCTTCCCCATCAGGAAGGGCTTTTATCTGGGCAGGGAGCACGGGGGAGGGGAACTCCCGCCGAAGAAAGCTTTCCTCGGCCGGTGCCCGGCCTCTTCCCCTCGCCTGCCCCTGGAATTCTTGCCCGAAGGGCCTTGTCCCTTCGTTTGGGAATCCCCGGCTTCTGAGCCCGGTCCTTCACTGCAGGTCGCGGGAGTCGAGGCAGGTTCTGTTCAAGACAGTTGGGGCAGGGCGAGCCGAAACCGCTTCAGAAAATTTCCAGAGAGGTTTTTAGTAGCGGGAGACACCAGGCCAGGAGAGGGGAAAGCCACCCTTTTTCCCTGAGCAAACGGAAGAAAAATAACCGAGGCGAGACCCAGCGTTCTCCTTCAACAGATTAGTATTTCCATTAGTATTTCTCTCGGGCACAGATAAATCTCCCTTTTCCACTGGGTATTTACATTTCGAGCAGATGCATTTTCCAGCAGCGCTGTCCATTCCTCTACTCTACACAATTAAAAATAATAATCAAAACTAGTTGCTTAAAAGTAAGGAGAGCAGCGGGAGATGCCGTGGGTGACAGGCAGCACACACGCCCACCGGCGCCCGTGCCCCTGCCCGCCGCTCGGAGCCCCGCGGCGCAACCTCTGCCCGCAGCCCCGAGCGCTGCCTGCCGCTCCCTCCGGTTCTTCACCTAGAGAAAGGGTCGTTCCGGATTATTCTGCTGTTAGCAATAGTCATTGCTCTGTCCGGGAATAGTTTAAGGCGTAAAACTGAGGCAGTGAAAGACATTAGTCTAATGAGGTTTGTCGTGTAGAAGCTGTTGATATTATGTTGTCATTCATCTCATTTAAAGTCCGAAGAAACGCATTCATGAGATTGTTTCTTTATTTTTTCCCCCTTTCCTCCCCCTTTCTTGCTGTTTTTAAAAACATCGCTTTCTTTGGCTGTTTGCTTTAGGGGCTTTTCATCTGCGTGTTTCAGATAAGAAAAGAAATCAGATTCTTTTATTTTTCGATTGGATCCGAATTCCTTTTG
>VXBA01003715.1:826794-859294 GCA_013399895.1 Serilophus lunatus | reverse complement strand
GACATGTGTTGCCCTCTACAAAATCTGCTGAAGTACCTAAAGTACACAGATAACTGCATTTTCTCCGCAGGTATATAAATCTGTTTGTCAGCATTTCCCCTCTCTTGGTGTGTACCTTCTGGTTAACCACTACAGCCACTTACAAACTAAGTTTATTTAATGTCACTCTAATTTCCCCAGAAGCAGGGTCTGGTGGTGGAGCACAGAGCTTACCTGCTCCACATCTCCACCATATTGCATCACAGTCTGTTACCTGCAGGTTCCTTCCCCTGATTTCATCTCAGGCTGTTTGCAAGGGCTCTATTGGAAGGAGTTAAAGCTGGTTATTTAGTCTTTGGTCTTCTGTAGCACCCTTCTGTGCGGAGACAGACAGTACTTATACTGTATACTGAAACTGTGTACTCCCCAATTTGCAGATTAATATTAATTTAAACATCCAGGTAAGAAATTAACTCTTTTATACTCAGTCATTATCAATATACCAACAATAAACAGAAAAGACGAATCAGACATACTTTTCATTAAAATATGTGCCAATCACAGCATTTGTCTCAGCCATGTTCAGCAGTATGTTATAGACAGATATTTTGTATGAAACTATGCAAATATTTGAAATATAAGACTGAAAGATCCTACCTTTTTTCAAAATTTGCTGTATTACATTAAGTCTGATGCTGCTAGAACAAGAGTACAGATATACTGAGCTTAACAACGTTCTCTAAGGACTCTAAATCTTGGTATACAATGCAGAAGGGTTTTTATTGAAAACAAACAACTGAAATGGCCCATTAGGACAGTTAGCCTAGAACCCTGCCTTGGCAGGTTCATTGCTTACAGTCAGGGCCAGTGGTATAATGCAATTATGTGGCTGTGTACTGTGCGGCATCTCAGGAAAATATATCTGATCATATGTCTGTTTTCTTCTGGTAAAAAGAGCTTGTGGACAGCTTGATGGCAGGATATGGCTGGTCTTTGTGTGCGGCGATAGCCAGACTGATGGTAAGGATTAAAGATGAAACACTGTAATTGCCTGTGATTTCATTTGGTTTTGAGTAATTTTTTGAATAATTTTTATGTCTGAGTGGCCTGTATGTTTATCCATACCCATTCAATTGTTACAGTGCACATTGGCAGGTTTTTTGGCAATTCTTTATTATTTTGGGGGAAAATATCTACCTGGGACTGCTCTCAAAAAGTAGCCCTGGCAGAGTATAGAGGCAGAGGTTGTATATTTTAACAATACATTGAGAAAACAGACCTGGCCAATTTTATTTAATTCTGTTGACAGCCATTTTCCCATAGTATATTCTTAACTCATTGTTTAATTTTGAGTGGATCTTGAAAAGTTATTAGGTAAAAGCATTGGACCAAATAAATTCCTGACATGCAGTCAAACACCCAGGAAAAACTAATTCCATTTTGATGGAATCAGAGGGGTACGAATAAATTTTAATTTTGTTATAGCTTTTGTAAAAAAAAGTCTTGCTCCCCCAAAAACCTTTAATTAGTATAGTAACACATCATAGTACATCAATCTGGATCTTGAGCAAGAAATTTCCCTTATGCTGGAAAATTTTCAAAACCAACAGGAATTTCATAGATTCAATAGTGTTAATTTCCCCAGTTGAAATGTTCAATCAATAAAGCCACTCTGAGCCTAGCTTCCTCCATGGGCACGGCAAAAGAGGGTCAGAACACAGGATTTATCTTACCTCTATGGCTTCCTACTCTCAGTAACGGGCAAGAGCCATGTTTGCCAAGGATAAGGCAGAAGGCGCCTCGGTGACAACTCACAGGCTAGGTAATTATACTGATAAATCTATACTGATAAATCGAAAAGGTCTAGGGAGTATGACCAACTTCAAATGACCAAACAATTTGTGTCCAAACTGTTTTTTGGCTCCTTTTCAGATTTGCTTTGGAAAAAATTAATGGGAGTAACCAAAAGCAGAACAACGACCAAAGGAGGAGCTGGCAGTGTGGACAATCTATCACGACTGCTCAAATTCACTTCCTGAATATTTTATTAAACAGTTTAAATACCCTCAGCATCACCCTGCTGTGGATTTCTGGTGCAATGAGAAGTGTGGATTCATCACATGAATCTTTATCATTCATATTTATACTTCCTATGCTGGTTCAACATATAATCATCACCTTGTCTAGGGACTACTGGATGAACTATGTGGGATGAATAGCAGAGAGAGGCCAGGAGCCCATGACTTCCTAAAAGAAGTAGGAAAAGTATCTTTGCAGATAGGTCTTTAAATTAAGATTGTCATCACATTTTGTAAGGATGTCCTTCAGTAGCCTCATTAACAGTTATTAATACTGAGGCACAAGAGTTCTGCCATTTATGCTCACCTAATGGTTTAAGTCAGTAGCACAAAAGAAGTGAAACTGAACCTCCTCATACACAGGTTCTTGTGGTAGTTTAACGTGTAACTCAAACTCCATTTCATCTAGAAAAATATTCGTCTTTTCTAGTTGCTTTTAATTTTAGACTGATAAACACACTGAATTGTGTGGAGACTTTGTTACCTGGACAAATATCTACAAGAAACAAATATGAAACCAGTAAACTGTTTTTCATTCATGGTTTTAAACAAGATATCACAGAGGATCTCTAGAGATTAAAAACTAGTAACTTGTTTGGTATTAGCCTTAGGAAATTTATTCTTCATAAAATAAATTTCTATTTTGAATAATGCCTTTACTCAAATGGATCCCTACTGATAGCATTAGTGAAAAAGCTTTTAGCAACTGATAGAAATTTAAACATTATCTCTATTCGTGCATAACTATTACATATGGTAAACATTGTTTAAAGTATTTATCAAACTAGATGACTTGATACTTAATACTTAAATAGGAAAGAAAAACTATTCACACTCATCTCCAGAACAGAACAAAATCAGATGACTAGTGACAGAACAAGTTAGGTTCATGAAAACAATCTTTGAATATTATGGGTTGAATAAAAAGAATGCACAGAACAGATCAAATCCAGAATGTAATACTGTATTTCTATTCACTGGATATCAATGTGCCCCTTTTATTGGTCTTGCAGAATCTGAGGAAGTCATGATTAGATGGCATGAGTGTTCCATTTTCAAAAGAATAGATAAATAGCATGAAAGTTCTCTTAAGAGTTTAAGAAGAAATCCCCCCACACTATTTCTGGTTCCTAGTAAACTTCACTGTTCTTTGAGAAATACCATTCCTGCAAGATATCATGCAATTCTGCATCTGCAGATGCCAGAAATACTGGGATGCCAACACCACTGAAAAAGTCCTTCAATATATTAAATACTTCTAACTATCCTTCTTGTCATAAATATTATTCACTATTCATTTCTAGTGACCTTTTTAGCAGTGTTAGATTGGTTTATACTTTAAACAAGAAGAATCTTAGTGCGAGGATCTCCAATGAAATTTTATGAGATAATTATGCAATAAATGATGAACATACTATTTTGTGGTCATCATCGTTCTGTGCTTTACTGCTTTTGTTATCATCACCTCTAAAGACCTCAAATGAGGCTATTGAGATCTTCCTGAATGCTGCACTCACTCAGAATAAAAGAAATCTTGGTGGCTCTTTTTTCTTCCTGGACTTTTGCAGCTGAGGCCCTGACTGAATTAAGCAGGGTCATATTAAGTGAGGTCATATCAGCCAAAGTGAGCACATCTCTAAGTGTTTACTGAAAAAGAACTAATGTACTGGACCATTTAGTTTTCAAAAACAGTGAGTAGACACAATCCAGTTTCTGTATAGTTAGAAACCTGGATTATAATAAATGAACTTACTTGAAAAGCATGGTAGGAAGTTACTTTTTCAGTACACACAGAATACAAACTGTCATATCATAATGCTTTAAATCTCTATTAAATTGAACTCAGAGAAAACTGCAGAAACAGGAGATTCATCCAAGTTCACCCTCCATATACTATGTAAGTGTTCTTATTAATTCTAGAATTACCAAATATATTTCAGAAATAAGTTTACTACTAATTTTTTATGTTATTGAGGTTATGCTGCCCAGATTGTTCATTCACTGAGGTTTAATGAGAGGAAGACTTGAATTGCATTTGATATGATGTCCTTATCACAACTGAATCAGTTGTGAGGTTTTCCAGCACTGCCCGGGGCATAATGAAAACAGATCTGTTTTGTGGCCCTGCTATTCCTTGGTGAGGGCATCTTCACAGGAGATGAGAAACCACAGCATATTCATTTGGCATAACCACTAACCATGACCACTAACCATGCCTTTCCCTTTAGCTACTATTTGGTCCTTCATTCTATATTTTTATTAGTCTTGCAGCATTTCATCTCTTCTGTAGGCCGTGCACTGGTACACAGGATATCACCCCAATTATAGGATATAAAAGACATTTACATCCTGTTGATGGGCATGTACTTGACCAAGTAAAAAGGACAAAAGGCAGTTTATTTTCTTATGCTGATTTTTTTTTCATGTATGTCAAGGCTATTTTAAATTATATTCTAATTAGAGATAAAAAATACTTTGGGAATAGAAATGTATTATTCTGATGAATCACTTCTAAATTTAACATTAATCAGAGTCACATGTTCTTATTTATATTCTTTTTTGACTCATCCATGTTTTACTTTTGAATTATTATTTTCCAGTTCTTTTTCGAAGTGATAAATCCTCTGATAAGCACTATGTAAAGCCAAGACTAATAAATATTTGGTTGACACAAATTTTATTTTATTGCACGAACTGATGCTCATATGTGAAAATAATTAAATAGTTCATGCCTGAGACACCTCTGGTTTAACCTGTTGTAAAACAGAGATCATATTTAATAGGTAGAAGAGTACACTGCCACTGTGGGATAGTAAGGTCATTAGACTAGCAATATTCATATTTGTTCTGGAAAAACACCTTTAGTCGTTTCTTTTGAGCTGAGGTCTTCATAAAAGCAGATACACTGGAAGATTCTTGAGTAAGTAGGTTTTATGAAGGACTGCAGTTTATTCAGGCAGTCAGATCTTTTATGGTTACCATATTCTACAGTTCTGACAGCATCCTTATTTGAGTCAAAGACAACTTCACCATGCTGATTGAGTGAATGTTTGGTGTCCCGGCCAAAAGGACCACATATCTGTTGTGGATTTCAAGAGGACAGGCTCTGTGACCTGCTCTCTGTTCGTATTTCAGGCTGTGGCTGCAGCTGTACCTTAGGTCCAAAGCATCAATATGGTATTAAGGAAAAGATGATCTTGGGATTATGGGCTGATGAACAAGGTTGTGACTTGCTTGGCATGGATAGTGCCAAAACAGGTCAAAAAGGAGGCCAAAGACTAGATAAGCAATGAAGTTTGAGAGACTGGTGTTTGGAAATTCAGACAAAATTGAAGATTTTACCTTGTGCTTGGAGACAGCACTGGCAGATCTTTCTCCTTCCTCATGATTTGTTTTCTATACACTTCTAAGAGGATTTTGCTTCCAGCTTGAAAGCAAGGGACAAATTTTTAGGGAAATTTTAATCATTTGCCTATGGGTTCCAATACGGCATCTCATTTTAGTCACAGAACCTGAGAGATGCCTTTTTCAGCATCTTGCAAAATTGTTTTCCCTCAGAAACTGCAAAGTATATTTTTGGTTTGAGATTATTAAAAATAAATCACAAAAGAACAAATCTGCATGATAGGGAAACCTTTTGCTATGAAAAATTAATAATTATTTAGAATTTCAGTGTATCAGCACTATCAGCAGCAGATGTCAAAGAATGCACTAACCACTGAAATCTTCAGTTTGTGGATATGTTCATACTGTCCTTTAGAACAAAACAGCAAAAACTGTCATGTCTGATGATGTCTCACACGTCTCAAGGATGATTTGAAAAGATTTTCTCCTTAAAATCTCATAAGGAACCACGACCACAGGTGTCAGTTCTTAAAACTCCATTTTAAGAGTATTTAGATGCTTTGATTTAATTGCTTTTACTGCAAGGCTCTTACAGATTCTTGTTTCTACTCTAAATACATAATTAGCAAATTGTACCCATTTATTTTTATATCAACCCCAACCTAACTAATTGCATTACTGCCCTGTTCTTACCTAACTGATATAGAACAATGGGCTCCTAATGCACTTTCATAAAATCTGCTATTACTCTGAAGAATACAACATTCTATAATCTGCTTCTGGCCCTTATTTTTTTTACTTATGTTGCCAGAACTCTGCAGTGTGTTCTAGATAAGGTCTCATCTCTGCCACATACAATGGCAATAATATTTCCTTATTTCTTCTTATTGCTCAGAGGATCATGTTTATCCCTCACATTGCCTATCATTTTGGATCACATCAATGCTTTGGTAGTCTTGTACCTTCAGCTTCACCTAGGTCAGTTCCAGAGGATGCTTCTTTACACTAGAATTTTTCTTGATATCACATGGTTATTTATTTTGCATTTAGTACTACTGAATTTGATCTTGTTTCTGTTTCTCAAGTCTTTGAACCCATCCAGGGTTTCTTCCTGCCTGATAATGCAATCCTCCTATCTGCAACACTGCAAGATAACCCTGTCTCCGTACTAATACCTCTGCCATTATGCAATTATGAGCTTAATGAACAAAACTCTTGCAATTTATCTTCAAGGAACTACATAAGTATCCATTAGTCTTCCCCTTTCAATCTTTGGTATCTTTGCCAGAGTTAGTTCCTTACTTACCTGTTGTTCCTCTAATACATTTCCTCTCCCTTTCCACTGCAATACCATGCAGCATCATGCCATTTTTTAACTGATGAGATAGATGAAATCTACTACATTCCCTCTTTATAGAAAAACAACTCCATCTGACACCATTCCTAAATTTATATTGACTTCTGGATGATTTATAATTATTTTATTTTTAATTGTATGTTACATGAAGAAAACTCATCCATTATGTTTATTTCCAATATTTTCTCCGGTATGTATTCACTCAGACCTGTGTGAGGGTGGTGGCATGAGTAGCAACCTCCCTGTCTTCTCCTCTGGCAGCCTACACAATCTAATATTGAGATTTCTTTTGTTCATGGCCGTTTTTAGAAACTTGGGAAGGGAATACTGACATTCTGCTGTAACATATATAATTTTTTTTTATTTTACTTTTACTTGAATTCCTCTAAATGGATGACTTCACTAATCGTTTACTTATTGATATTTTTGCAAATTATAAAAAAACTTAAATAAATGCCTTTTGTTTATTCAATTTATTTTAGACCATATCAATTTGTAATTGTTTAGTCTGGTGTTATTTCAACAAATTATTATCTTGGAATATTTTTTTTATTTCCAAAACCAAGATAGATGCTCATCTTGATGCAGTATTGATGAGGAAGCTTGTGAGCTCTAACATTTAAGAATAGCTGTACTTGTACAATACAAACAGCTGTATTGTTTTGCCTGTATCTTAGAAATCAATATTTTTCATAATGATGGAATTAATGAAAACATTTATTAGGTTATTAACCTTCACTGTTACTCATGCCTTTAATTCCTGTGAATCCTTAACTCCCTATCCTTCAGTACCCTTTAACAACCATGTCTGCTGTTCCATGATGTCTTTGTTATCCTGACAATGGTAGATGTCACTCCCATCACTAGTTGTTCTAGTTTCTTCATTTTTTTGCTACTTAAGGTTCTTACTTTTCACAAAACCATACAAATATTGATTGGAAGGGATCCCAGGGGCCAGGTGGTGCAACCCTCACCCCTGGAGTAGGGGTCTGAGTCTTCAGAATCTTCAAGGATACAGATTCATATCCTTTCTCATGAAAATTGTAATTTCATTTCTTATTATTCGTCTCCCAAGCTAAACTTTCCCCTTTTCATCTTGTTTTTCCATTTTCTTTTTGTTCCCCCCCGTCAGTCTTAATCCTAGAATGCTTCTTAAAATCCCTAGCATGAATGACTCCTAGTGACCAAACATCTTACCATGTTTCATACCTAACCCAGACTGAATTTACCTGCTGAGGATATTTTCTCATAGCTTCTGCCTCCTCTATGAGAGGAATTAGACTGAACACTGCATGAGTTTCTTTTCCTTTAAGCATCTTTCCTGTGTTAGTACCAATGCGGTCCTTGAATTTTATTGCATCAGGTGAACTTCCAGAACTTTTTCCAGCTCCAGTCAAAATTATTTTAAACTTTACATCTGCACATTGTTTCTGGCTGCAGACAAAAGATTCTGAAGGGATCATGTGACAAGCTTGTCAGAATTTCTAATATTTCAGTGTTTTCAACAAAGACCCTCTCCCTAATATTATCCATGGAGATAAAAACAAAGGTGCCAGACAAGAACTATTTGTAGTGGTCTTAGACAAACTGTAATGTAAAAAAAAATCTTAAATAAGTTTTTTTAAAAAAACCTTTTGATTAGGAAAATCTGCTTACTTTTCAGAACTATAAGCAAGAATAAATGGTATAGCTCATCAAAGTGTCATTAAGCCTTCACCTTAGTGAAGAAGGTAAGAGTGAGAATAGACAGTTTTCTACAGACACACCCTGAATTCCCTGTGTTTCTCTTCCCAAGTTACTGACTGATAATAAATTGACTATTAAATTTCAGAACCTGTCATCCACGTCAATAATCTTGCTCTGTGTTTAACTCTTCATCTTACTTATGATACTCACTGTGGTCAATATATAAATCAGAAGCATTATAACTGAGCAAAAAATTTACCCTTGACTTATCAGTAGACTATCTGATTAATTGGTATCCTTGAAGATTTTTATATCTGAATAATAACATTTTCTGGGATAGGGACAACTTGATTTCATTCAATTTCATGACAGTTCAGCACATGATTAAACCAGATTTAAATGGGTGGATTTTACCTATGACTGTTTGGAAGGACAAATCTAATGAACCTGATTGTCTTTCCATGTATTCTTTATCTTTTCCAAATTTTAAGCTCTTATTGATGATCAGTGGCCACAAAAAACAGTTGGATAAAATATGCACATACTTTTTTTTTGCAATGATCCTAAGTCTAAATAAATCTAATCAAATTATATACAATAAAATAAAAAAGTATAGGGATTAGTTTTATAATCTGGAACCCTTGGAGCATTTGCCTGCTATGACTGGAATTAGATATCTTGCGAAGGAATAAACATCAATGAATAAAAATATCGAAAAAAAGTCAAAAATTTATATGTGTAATTCACCACGTTCTTCCAGTTGTTGATATAGTCTCTTGCTCCATATTTCTAAAATCCTCGTAACCTTCCTTTAATGAATTTATTAAAATAACACTGCCCCATCTTTCTTTCCATTCTTAAATTTCCAATAGTTTTCATATCCTTAGTGGGTTAGGCATTGCAAATAAAATATACTGGCAAGGTTTCCCTCTGATTCAATCACATGCCTATCCTTGTTTCATAGCTCCAATCTTATAAAATACATATATAAATTTATCATATTTCTTTGTACAGTCAAGTTTGCACATGCAGCTTCTGTGCCATTTACCTTAATAACAGAGAGATATAACAAAATGCTGAGAGCTATGAAAATGCTGTCACAGAAAGCAACTGGAAGGAATTTTGCACATCTACTTTGCATATCTTCAAAAAGGTTGTGATTTCTCTTTTTCACTGCTTTGGCACACACTCGGTGATTAAAAGGGTATTGCTTCCAGGAAGGGTGAGTAAATGGAAACTCCAGCTGCAAGGGACAAGAAAGAAGAACATATTTGATATTGCTACAGACCATCGAGCAAAAATCACAAAGCAAGCTGGTGGAGAGACAGAAGACTTCTGTTTCTTTTTCTGAAAAATGTATCAGGCATTTACCCAATGTCCTTTATTGTTTCTTAAGATTTGGACAGCCAGCTTGAGATAACCACAAACAAGAACCAAATTGTTCATTACAACTTTGCATAAAACCTTATTTTAGCTTTGCGTTATACACTAGTGATACAAATAATGGAGCTAGTTTGGCTATGAGGAACTGCAATCCTATCGACCTTGGAGGAATGTTCTCTCTTTTATTTGAAATAAATGAAAGCTGTATACTGATGTTAGCAACAGTACCTTCTTTGAAATCAAGAAGGACAAAATAGATAAATCCTTATCTGAACCTCAAGTGCCCATAGCTGTGAGGTGATGAACACCATCTAAACAATGCTACATCAGCTTCTGTTAAAATTGAGAATTGAGGCCATTGGAGACCACAAAGGATGGCATGTTTCTGATGGTGATGCTATTAGAAAGACAATTAAAAGTTCAAATTTAAAAAGGCCTGTAATGCAAAATACCAGTTCTATAAAATATTTATTATGGCTGTCAAAATGTATTGAATAAAAATTATTGTTTATAAAATATTTCCATAGTGTCTGTAATGAGGTTCTCAGTAATTAATTTGAAACACCATAAGAGCCTTCTTCAGATATTCAAACTGTCTTCAAATTACAGATGAAGCTTTGCATATAATTTTATCTGAAAACACATAGTGACTAAGAAGTGGCAATGGAGACTTTAGAATTGTATATTCCATTTCTAGCCCAGCTATGCTAGTGCTTGTGTGACTACAAGCATATTACTCACATTTTTGCCCTAAAGTCTTCATTGCACATTGAACTAATGGTGAAGCTGTGAGCATTAGTAAACTTGTATTGCCTCTGGAGGGTCTCAGCCTCTCAGTATCAGCCTTCCTAAACAAATGCAAAGCATTGCATACTTTCTTCCATATAATTCTAAAATATGTGAGTTATTTTGTAGACATAAAAGGTGTTTATTTTTTTTTTTTTTGTAGCCTGAGACATTAAGTGGGTTAGTGAAAGTAGGTGTATACATCTGGTCATAAAAGGTCAAAATATATCACTTTGCATCCATAATTTTTGAAATAAAGAGAGAGCTGATCCAAGGTATCATTACTGTCAGTAGTTCTCTGATGGGCTTATAAATTTACTAGGGGGAAAACAGAGGTGTGTTAATTACAATTTCAGCTATGTAAATGCTGATTGTGCTGGACTGCCACAGAGGAGAAATGAGTGCTAATGAGGTAGGTAAGTCCTCAGGAATTACAGGAATATTCTTCTAAATACCTGAAACATCAATCACCAGTGAAAGCATACTGGTGCCTTGATGGTATCGAAGCACTTACAGAACTATGGAAGAACCATGGAATCCTTACAACTGTTGGAAATGAAATCATTAATAACACACAGACCAATTTCTGGTCCTCCTCTCTGCTCAACCAGCAATATCGTAGCAGAGGACAATTGGGAAACGAAGAAGCCAACAGCTGACACTTGATTTCATAAGATATAATTGAATGTCTTCTCTCAAGTTAAGTAAACAGTAGTGTGGTTGAAACTGCTCAACAGGAGAGACTATATCGAACAAAAAGCAACAACAGGAGCAGAACAAAAGAGAAGAGGAAAGTCAGGGAAAGAAAGACTGATATGAAGAAAAGGGGGGCAGGTTGGTTGGATGAAGAGGGATATTTCTTATTAAGTATTCCAAAGTATGACACTTTTTAAGCCATTAGCTTTTGAGAATTAACAGTGGCTTAGCATGCTATTTAAATGAAATTAAGGCTAATTTGTGAAAAACAACTTTTGGTGTTATGACCAATAGATAGCAAACCAGACTCTAGAAATGAATGTTTTGCATACATGTGCATTAAGTATTTTCTAAATTACAAATACTAATAAATAAACATAAATAAAGACATGGATTTGTCATCCTATGTCCATTTAAGAATACAAATAATCTTGAAGACTGACAAGGGTTTACTTCCCTTGTGATATTTCATTCAAACATCTTGTGGTCTTCAATGTGTATTTCCACATTTCAGTTGCATCTAAATAAATTTCCTGGATATATCAATAATTCATTTTCTAATAAAATAATCCAGTAATGGTGCAACTTAAATTTAGTGGGGCTATATTTGAAGCCTTTATTTTGATTTAGCATAAGTGTCTGTCAGTCTTTTTATTGCACACCCGAGAACGCCCAGCAGACACACTGTGAGTCCTGTCTCTAGTGCTGTTTACTAGATTATCCTCTACTTGTAGAAAAATCATCCCACAACAGCAGGTAGTTCTTGTGCCTACTTCTCAGTCACTGTAGTGAGAGATTAATAGTTGGAAAAGAAGTCGAAAATCAGGTTTTGCATCTTCAACTGAAAAAGTGTTAATTAGCCCAAAGTCTTGGATTACATGAAATTTTTACAGTACTAGGATCCATATCACCTGACTCTTCTTTTGCTCCTTTCCCATCAACATACTCCATTACACATTCCTCCTGGGTGTCTTCCAATCAAGCTTCAAGTTTAATCATTGTAAGCCAGAAATGAGGCTGATAGCGGATGTTGATTCCAACATCCTTGGTCACAGGAACGTGACTTTCTTGATGCTGAAGAGTAAATGAAAGCAGCTGGGAACAATTAGAAACTGGAGCAGATGATTTGCTGTCCTGGAACACATGCTGCCAGAAGGGGGAACCTGCTGCACATTCTTGAGAGAAAGCGAGAAGTACAAACTACATCAGGCTATTGGAGCTAAAAGACAAAGGTGTCGGTCTTGATGCCTGCGCTTTGTTTTCTTAGATGCCACTTCAGACGAGTTACAGACTCTGTTAGGGTACTCAACTGAAACTCCTTAGTGCAAAGGAAGACAACGCAGGTACCCCCAGAACACCAAGCAGTGGAAGGACTTGGGAAAATTTATTTCTCAAAGGCGAGAATGCAAACTTAACAGAGGGCACACCGGGCATGAAAGACTGCAAAACTTTTTCCTTTCCGAGCCTTCTTATCAGCTTAGTCGGCCCCACCTCGCTGGGGTTCCGAGGTCGTCTGTGAAAAAGTTGTCTTTTCAGGGAGTTAACTGCTCTTCAAGGCTGGAGAAGGAGAGAAACCCAAGGCTAAGTCTCCCAGCTACCAAAGGGCTCTCGAACAAAAAGAGAAATCGCTAAATCAGCCTATCTCCTCATCATCTCTTGTGCAAGGTCCACTCATTCTCCCTACACTTAGCTTAACAATTTAATGATTATTAAATATTATAAAAATATTTCAGAAGTTGTTATAAAGCTGCTGCTTTTCATGTAATACCACAGACTATGAATCTCCAGGCACACGTGGCTTTGACGAGGGTCTTCTCCCTTCACCACCCCAATGAAACACACGGACACAGCCTCGCATCATTGTTGTGGGACCTCAATGCGCTACCGCAGCACCGGGGAGCTGCGGAGAGCCCTGCCTGGGCCCTGTCACCTTGCGACTCCCGTTGACGTTGCTGATGCACAGCCCCGCGCGGCCCCAGACGGGTCGGGAAAGCCAGGTCAGCCCTCCGTGAACAGACGCCCCCCGAACCGGGGCCGAAGCGAGGATTGACATTGTGGCCGTTACCACACAGAAGCGTCCCTGTCATAGACCCTACAGACCGAGCTGATGTCGGAGCCGCTGTGGACAGCGGGGGAAGGGCCCAGTGTCCCCCACAGCCGGCTCGCCCTGTTCGCCTCGTTTCCAACCCCAGATCCGCCGGGACATCCCAGCCCCGGCTCCCGGCAGCGCCTCGTGACGCCGCCAAGCGCCGCCGGGAGCGTCCCGGCCGCCGCCTACATTGCCCGGCAGCCCCAGAGCCCGTGGGAAGTGTCGTCCCGCCGCATCCGGGAGCGCGGATCCGGCCGAGCGAGTGCCGGGCTCGGGGAGGCGCTTGCGGTGGGTCGGGGCCGGGCCGGGAGCGGGAGCGTGGGAAGCGGCGGCCGCGGTCGCCCCTGTCCCGCAAATTGAGGCGCTTCTCTCCCCGCAGGTGCGGCCATGGCGGACTCCGCGCAGAACGGGCCGATGGCAGGCGGGGCCGGAGGCGGGGCCGTGGTAAGGAGCTCCCGGGCCGGCGGGGCCCGGGCGGCCGCGGTGCTTCTGCAGCGGCGGCGGGGGACGGCCCCGCTGGGTTCGCAGCCTGGCGCTGCTGGGCCGGGCCGGGCCGGGCCGGGCCGGGGGAAGCAGCGCTCGGTTTCCGAATGAGAGCGTGCTCTTAGTGTGCTGCCGCTCCTCAAAATGCCTCCATCGAAAGCAATTCGGTGTGGCAGCATCTGTGTTTCGTAGAATCATAGAGTATGCTGCATTGGGAGGAACCCATCGGGATCACTGAGTCCAGCTGCCCTGCACAGGACACCCCAAGAATCACACCATGTATCTGAGGGCGTTGTCCAAACCTTTCTTGAACTCTGCCAGGCTTGGTGCTGTGACCACTTCCCTGGGGATCCTGTTCCAGTAGCCATCCACCGTCTGGGTGAAAAAGCTTTTCCTCCTATCTTACCAAAACCTCTCCTGACTCAGCTTCATGCTGTTTCTGTAGTTACATTGTGTAAGTAAGACACTAGATCATGATATGAAGATGCTTGCATATTAAGTTAATTTTTGGTCATTTCCATAGAGAAGCACTAGAAATACAGAGCAAAAGAGGAATCTTCAAAAGCTGGTTCAAGTTTGGAAAAAAATTTGAACTCTTTCAAGGGAGCAGATATTTTGACTCTGAGGTACATAATGGCCAAAAGCCTTCTGTATTTCAGTAGAGCCTTTCTAGCACTGTGGCTGTATCAGGACTGAAGAGGGCTGTGGTAAGGACTGCTCAACAACAGGAGAAGTGCAAGATTGCAGTAAAAAGCTTTTACTTTTTCGAGGCAAAAAGTATGTAGGCCACAACAATTCAACTTTCCTTTTAGTTATGCTAACTTCACCTAACCCTTTATATTTTGCCCTTCACCAAGAATTGTGGAGATTCAGCCCAAGGTGTTTGTAGTGTATTCTAAAAGGAACCTTGAAGGAGTCAAATCTTAGAGACCTTATGTGGTAACGTTTGTGAAGGTGGCTGTTTAGTGAGGTTGGTTTGGATAGAAAAGCTACTTTCCCAGAAGTTCTTACCACTGTATTTGGTTGTGATGTGTAAAGGAACCCCTTGGTTCTGAGGAAGCAGAGCTATTTTTGATCTGGCTAGTAGCATCATATGAGTTAAATATCACAGAACAAAAAGAAGCTTTCTGCTTCAAGCTATAATTTGCTTATATTCAATGTTGGAGAAAGACTTGCAATTTAATATAGCAGGGAAGAATGTTCGTTGTATGCAAATATTAACTTATGTTGAGGTTAGGTTTTGTTTGTTTGTTTTTTTTCTTTTTCAATGTAGCAATTTCTGATGGCTAACAAGTTGGATACAGCAATGTGGATTTCCCGATTGTTCACAGTTTACTGCTCAGCTTTATTCGTCCTGCCTCTTCTAGGGTATGTACTGTAATACTGTAAAATAGCTCTAAAAATTTGTGAAGGAACTAAACTCCCTTTGCATAGAATTATTTTTCACATGAGGGTAAATTGCTGTTATTCAGCTTACATGGATGCTTTTTGTCAGAACAGCTTACAGATTTTAGATTGTTTGAAAACACTTAGGTGTGTTTGAAAAATGTGTTGAGCACCTGTAAATGTGGTAAATGCATGGGTATTTTTGTAGTTATAGAGTAATCTATTGAGTTGTATTATTTTAGGTGCCTGCAGTAAGTCAGTGTTACCAATGTTTGAGATGTATTTTGGAAATAGTGCTTATATACAATAATAGAAATACTTCAGGTATTGTGCATCTGTGATGCAATTCTCAAGGGTGGAAGGCTTCTGAGCTTGGTTCATATGGTAACTTCTCCTCTGATAATTTGCAGGTTGCATGAAGCAGCAAGCTTTTATCAGCGTGCCTTGCTGGCAAACGCTCTTACCAGTGCCCTCCGTCTCCATCAAAGGCTACCACACTTTCAGCTTAGCAGGGCATTTCTGGCTCAGGCTTTGCTGGAGGACAGCTGCCACTACCTGTTGTACTCCCTTATTTTTGTGAATTCCTACCCTGTTACAAGTATCCTTTACTTGTGTCATCCTGGTAATGTTTTTAAATATATTAAAAACTTGATTCTTCTCAACACCTGTGCCGTGATTCGAAAAACTAGTTTGAAATAATTTGAGATGTTTGCTGTTCATAGAGCGTATTCTTTGTAAAATACAAGAGGCTTATGTTGATCAATCCATATTCAGTTTAATCAGTATAATTAGTGCACTGGTACTTGCACTTTCCTTTCTTTAGACTTAAGTTCTCTGCCTACTTAGATTTTCTTTTCCTGAGACCTAAGTTCCTTCTGGATTTTATGACCAGCCTCAAATGATACTTGAAGAAGTTGGTAATTTTCATTTATTGCCAGTATGGGGTTTTTATATGATTTCTCACTGCAGTAGGACATACATCATACAGAGAGACAATTATTCAGTGGTAGCTTTGTCAGTTAAGTTATTAAACCGATAAAGTCTGCAAAAAAATACCTCCTCCTGTGGCTTGTCAAAGGTGACATATAAGAACTGACTTTTCTTTATGCCACGCTGTGTACGCTTAATATATCTCTCTTAAAATCTCTCTGTCAGAGGAATGTTTATGTTCTTGCTCTGTGAAATCTGAATGGCTGGCAACTGCATGTTCTTTGGTAAAGAAATTGATTTCATAGCATCTTTTAACAAAAGATATTATGACTACATGTATTTAATAGAGTTTAAGTAGTAACCTCACATGTGTCTTCTGTGAAGAAAGAATGCACTTCAGGAGAAATGCACTGGCTTGTAATGGTGTATGTTACAATTTTGCATACAGTCCTATTTTGAAGTTAATAGAAATGCATAGCAATGAGGTGTAAGAAGCAAAGGGAAGAGCTATAAAAATAATATAAAAATAATCTAAAAATATATTAAAATATATATAATATAAAAATAATATAAAAATAGATGTTGGACTTATACATGTCTTCATCCAGTATAGGTCATTCCAGCCAACCTCTTGCAAAGAGCCATCAAACTATGACTTATGTAATATAACATCGTGGACAAATGAAGCACTTGTGCAGCATGTAGTTTTCCTTATCAGTTGTTTCAGTGAGTATTTTTCCAGTTCTGCTGTTCTCTTTGCTTCATGCTGCCACATANATATAAAAATAATATAAAAATAATATAAAAATAGATGTTGGACTTATACATGTCTTCATCCAGTATAGGTCATTCCAGCCAACCTCTTGCAAAGAGCCATCAAACTATGACTTATGTAATATAACATCGTGGACAAATGAAGCACTTGTGCAGCATGTAGTTTTCCTTATCAGTTGTTTCAGTGAGTATTTTTCCAGTTCTGCTGTTCTCTTTGCTTCATGCTGCCACATATACAAAGAAGGTTCTTGATGTAAGTATGATATGATGCGTGTTATGATTAATACTGTTGTTATTCTTAGGGTTTGTAAACAGGTTTAAGTTGCAGCTATGACTTGATTTCCTTTGGCTGCACTAGAAGAATTAGAGTGAAATTGTAGTAGGGAATCTCAGCACAGAGAGTCTGAGAAGATCTTTTTGAGTTGGTTGGGTTCTGTGGTTTGGTTTTGGGGTTTTTTTCCCATTCTGTAATGACTCAATGGTATGTTGGAGATGACCCTGATTATTTTTCTTCAAATGCTTTTCTACTCAATGCACTGTCTTGTGCAGCTTAATGTAACTCCAGTCTTTGGTGTTCCTAACTGGGCTATCTTGCTACTTCCACCCAGTGGACAGTACAGGGCTTGTGGATGTCTCTGTGCAGTTGAGCCAAAAATGAGAATGTGAGGGATGTTTTTAATTGAACTCTGTAAATTATGGAGTTCTGAGCCTACAGTGGTTTTCTTTGGGATACTAATCTTAATATTGGTAAAGTCTTACAATGCTGAAATGGGTTGTAAATGGCAATTGTTTGTATTTTGATTTTGCTGTGCTAGTGAAGATAGATGTAACTTGTATGTTTCCGGTAAATCATGTTTTCCTTTTTAAAGGCACGAAGTTCAAATAGTTTGCCCTTTCTGAGAAATCTTTTAGAGAAACTGAATGCTAATCAACAGAATATTCTAAAATTCATTGCTTGCAATGAAATTTTCCTCATGCCAGCTACAGTTTTTATGCTCTTCAGGTAAGATTTTATCAATATTTAAATAATTAGAAACTTGCTACACAAGATTACTTTTTGCAAGTCCTCTGTGGATCGTAGTACTCCATTTGTATGGTTCTGGCTGACCAAGTCTTGAACTTCAGGTACAATTTATTTGACTCCTAGGCTGCTCAAGTTGGTGCATCTTGACATCAAAAAGCATTCACTGTCATATAACTAAGAACCAAAAAAAACCTTCCCTTTCATAGAGTGGGTGACATTGTTGAGTCACATTGAAGTTTTTCAGGCTTGCAACTTGCATTTGCCTGCATTTCTGTCAGTACATTATTCAGGACGTTTAATTTTGGTTGGTTTAATAGAATATTAAGATCTTCAGTTTCACTGAAAGTAAACTCTTATTTTTGACACTTAGAGTCCAGAAATTTAAGTGGCATGAAGTTTCATTATGGAAGAAGTGTGCAAGCAGGAGTAGTTTGTGTCCTCTCCTGTGTCATTTCTGAGCAGTGACCCTTGTGGGGTTTTTTTATTCCCTTTGGTTTTGCCTCTAGTTGAGCCTGTTGAATTAATTGTAGGGGTCTCGAGCATATGCTTGTTGGAATCCTACTGAAGTTGTTTAGGTGTAATGGCCTGCCAGTCACTGAAATTTGGGACATTGCATTTTAATATTTGGAAGGGAAATATAGCCTTTGTTCTATACAAGTTACAGCATAGTGAGAGCATTTGTCTTGAGTGGGCTCACAGGCAGCAGAAGGGAGACTTTATCTTCTTGGAATTTGATAAAATGCATAATTTTTCTTTATCTTTTGATATGTCAGCTGAGCACTTCAGTACTTCAGGCCTCAAGGATTCCATTCATTTAAGCCACTTAACAACTGACAGATGCACTCTGTATTGAGTATCTGAAACTTTAAAGTTCTTTGAACTTCTCTTTAGGATAACTTCCTTTTTTTTCTTTTCTTTCTCTGTGGAAAATGTAGTATGTGAAATGTTGCTACTTGATATGTCACCTTATAAAAGATCATATGCCAAATTTAAAATCATATCATAGTTCAATGCAGTTATTGTGAGATTTTGTTCTTTAAATCGTTTTAGCATATTAAATTTCTTGTAAATAGTGTACAGGTTCAAGATTTCCTTTCTTCCTTCCTGTAGCTCACTTTCCCTTTATGTTTTTTTCTTCTGGGTAAAGACATTGCTCATACTTGGAGGAGTTCTTGCTGGAACTGTCATTTGTTCAACTTCAAATAGAACTTTTAAATATTGTGTAATTTCAAGTAGCTTCAGTCAGTAAAATTAAACTTAGTGCATATCTGTGCTTTGCTGTGTATGGTTGATATGCCACACTTTCACTTCTTTGTAGCACTGTCATGTGAAACAGCAGCTTTGTAAAATATCAAAACCTAATTTTAGTATAACTGAAATAAGTGGATATCATCTAGTGTGTTCTGACAAGTTCTGCAAAAGATAGTAGAAATATAGTCCAGATATTCAAAGCTGCAATTAGAGAGAAAAAAACCTTGCTCTGACTGGACTATTTGTGTGAGCCAGTTTATATGCTGGACCAACAAAGTTTTTCTTGATACTGAACATGTGTTCACCATTTCTGTGATTCTATGCACAACCAGAAATGTGGCATATAAAAAAACTTCATAAATAAAACATCAGTACAAGAATAGCACTTCTTCAAGTGCTTCATTGAACAGTTTTATTCTGTGGTGTAAGTTTCTGCATTTGTAAGTGTATGGTTATGTACTTTCTCTTGTCAGATCTAGATTTTCTGAACCAATGTGACCCAAATCTGTCATTTTTGAGCCCAAGTAGTGTGTTTGCTTTGGTTTGTAAAAATCCTGATTTTGGTGTTTTGTGTTGGGTTCTTTTGTCAGTACTAAGTTCTACTGAACTATTCTCTTTCAGTGGGCAAGGGAGTCTGCTCCAGCCGTTCATTTACTACAGGTTTCTTACACTGCGCTACTCCTCCAGGCGAAATCCGTACTGTCGGTAAGTACTGCCCTGATTTTGTGTCAGTGTTTAATTGCATGGTGCTGAGGCATTTGGAAACTTTGCTTTCAGAAATGAATGCAGAACTTATAATACTAAATCTGAACATGGTAATTTTAGAGTGTGAAGTACACCTGGATGCTAAGTAAAATCCTGGCTGGTTCAAGGTTACATTTATTTCATGTAAATGATCAGAAATGTACCTCCATTCTTGAATGGGAACTTTCAGAACATGCTTGTGTAATTAAAACTACACTTTAGGAGAAGAAAGTCTTTCTTATCAGAAAGATATGCTTATTTTTAGATTTGCAGGTATATCTGAGGCTAAGTCTGTATATCAATAGGTACTTAAGAACTTGCGTAATATTGACAGAAAAAAAACAACCTGTGGATGATCTTAAACATGGTCATTACCTCCTTTAGTTAAATTAACAAATCAGGTTGATTATTTTTGAAATAGAAGCTTATTGATTACGAAAGTTGATCAAGCTAATATTGCTTTAGACTTTGAAACCATAAACATTTCTGTGAGCATTTTCTTAGGTCAGGGCTTTCTCAGTTTTCTTAAAACAAGCACTGCATAGCATAAGATTTTTGTGAATATACTATCCAGTCTAATCACTACTCAATTAGAAAATGGGTTGCTGAAATATCAATAAAGTGGCTTTGGCTGCTGTGATATGCAAAGTCAGATCTGAGAATCATCAGCTTATTTGCCTCCTATTCCTTATTGTAAGAAATCAGTTGTTCCATCCTGGTAGATATATTTTTTTTTTTTAGCAACAACAACAGCAAAATCTGTGAAGTTGCTTTATTACTTTCATATCAAAAATAATCTAAGCTGTGCAGTACTATAACTGACTTTCAGTAGAACTAGTTTATCCAAGATGTTCTGCTGGCATTTTTGTAGTTTTAAGGGAAACTGATAATTTGGATTTTATTTCTTATGTCTATCTTCTAATAGTTGCTTCTAGAGTGCAAAGTTATTGTATATTGGCAAGAACGCCTTGCACTATTTGTGATGAAGCATTATTGTTTATTCTTTTTTTTTTTTGTAGTGTCTTTCTGTTGGTTTTTTTTTTTGTTAAGGTGGAATTTTTATCTTGTTTTTAGTTCAGCAGCTTCCAGCTGAGGACGGATATAAAGTTAATTAAAATGTTAATGTTTAAAAGCCAAGTATTCTGAAGCTCTTGCAAGATACTGCAACACTGAGTTGGTCCAAAGAACTCATTAACTGGAGAGTGTGTGTGATGTTAAGAAAAGAAGTGAATGAAAAAGGTAGATCTAGATAATACTTCTGATAAACACTGTAGGATTTTAAAACTCTCTTTAAATCTGATTTTTCAGGACTCTCTTCACTGAGCTGAGGATTGTTGTTGAACACTTAATAATGAAGCCCTCGTGCCCTGTTTTTGTAAGAAGACTATGCCTCAGCAGCATTTCCTTTATAAGCAGATTGGCACCAACTGTTGCATAGCCAAATTTCAGGCTCTGGTGTTTTGTGAACATTATGAGCAGCTGGCTCTTCTCCTGATTAGAAATTCCTGGTTTTACACTGATGTCACTCCAGGCTGTTTAAAATTATGTATATGCTTTTCTTGGAGATAATATGAAATTTAGTGTATAAAAAACAAATAATGGAAACTTAAAATTACTGTGCTGTATTGTTAATTGGTGAAAAAAAATGAGCTGCATCCTATCTAAAACATGCCCAGTCATACAGGTTTTGGTTTTTCTTTTTTAAGAATCAAGGGTTGATTTAAACTCTAAGAGGTCTGTGCTCACTAAGTTTATGTTAGTTGGAACCATAGCTACGGTAGCACGTCTCCAGTGGGTAGCAGTTGGTGCACATACCTATGCAGTACACTTTGGACGGTATTCTTCTGCCTACTAAATGTAGCTGTGGAGCTGTTTTGTCCAATTTACTGTACTCAATGTAGAAATATGTCCCACTTTGAAGTTAACACAAGGGATTAAATCTATCAAGTTGGCATAGATAACGCCTTTTCTGAAGGAGAAGTTATTTTTATTAATACTACTTAAATGAACTCTTCTGAGTTTCTACCTTGTGACATAGTCTTACATTACGCTGTTGGAAGAAATACCAAGACTCTGGACACAGAAAACTCTGAGCGGTGTTTTTTGTCATAACAAGATGTTTTGCCAATCCAAACTGCTGACCTGTAGGCTTTTCAGCCAAAGATGCAACGCTTCAACTTTTAACCGTGTCTCAAATGAGCTAATCAATGTGAATGAAGTAACTTTTGCAGACTCATTGCAGATTCGTTTTTGTGTCCACACAAATTTGAGGTTGCAGTAATTCAAGCATGTTAGCTTTTTAGAAAATTAATCTGTAGCTAGTTCTATATAAATTGTTATTCCAGATTCTGAGACGCTCATTGTGACGGGAAATTTGCATAAAGGATTGCACCTGTTTAGGTATTTTCTGAAACAAATGAGTGTAGGAATTTTTGGCATAAATTCATATGATGACTGATCTGAAGCCAGTGTCATGACTACAGAAGTGAATATTAAATGGAGTGAATATTAAATTGAGTAGTGATTATGCAGTCACCCAGCAGCTGAAAGGTAGGTAATGGAAAAATTATATGTCTGAACACTTCTTTCTATAAAGTCAAGGCAAAATATTTGCCTTATCTTCTGTAGTTAATGTTAGTATTCTAATTGCATAAAATTAAAGGAGGTGCATTGGTCTTTTGTAAACTTCTATAGCACTGAACTATTCTTCCATGGTCAGAGAAATCTTGTGTGAAAATCCTTCAAAAACAGTCTTGAAGCGAAGTATTTTCCCGTAACTATTGAATTACCTTGTTTGTGATGTGGATATCATTCAGACTTTTCAGTTGTATTAGTTTGTTAGATCAGAGCCATGTATTTATAAACTTATTTCATTTTTTTGCTCAACCTCTTGGTATTGATGAACCAGTTGGTAATTGAATATTATATTCTCTGACTACTTGTCTTGCTCTCTGAACATGATTAGCTATTTATAGAATACTTGCACACTGCAGAAGCAACTGCATGCAGTAATTCTCTACAGCTGCTAAAGACATGCAATGAGATTCACTATATGTATATCCTGTAATTCGAGGATTTTATAAAGACTAAAATTTCTACTGTAATAAAAGGAGTGTTAAATGTAACTTACTAGGCTCTTCAAGCTTATTTTCTCTCTAACAGAACATACTAATGTGTGTATGTGTGCGTGTTCTTATATTCCCACTTGTGCTTCTGAATTGGAATATAATATCTTGTGCATTTCTAAATTGTTGTATAGGGAATTTTTGCCTTCTAAAGTGCAAATAGTTATGACCCTTTGCTTCAAAATCTAACCCAAAATTAAGCACTCCAACAATGGTATCTAATCAGATCCAAAAATCCAGGCATACTTACTACTGTTTCAGTTCCTCAGCATGATTCTAGACCCTCTTTAAGGTTACATGATGTGTTTTTTTAGTGGTGACATCAAACTTTCTTCATCTCTTACCACCACAGTGATTTAAGAATTAATTTGGTCATCTAAGTTGTCTCCCCATGCTGAGAGTGGAAGACGAATAAATCTGTAATTAACGTCAGCAAAATAACACGTTACTTCTGAGCAAATTTTTGTGGTGTGACTACTGTTTGGGGTGCAGTCTACTATTCTTTAATTGTATAATGTTATTAAATTAGAGACAAGGGTGTGATACATTGCAGCTGTAACTAAAGGATTCTAAGTCTTGAGATCCAAATCTAGGAATGCGTGAGAAAGATTATAAGGACTAAGTGAATGACAATGCAGTGACTTGAGAGTTGGAAGACAGTGCCACGAAGTAAAACTTAAATGTGGATACTGAATTTCTTGTTAACTCTTTCTATTAAGTCTTAAAAATGGACCAAGAGGACAAAGACGTTTCATAAATGGGATTTGATTTGGCTAGTATATTGGAAGGAGTTGCTTGACAAATGAGCAGCTTGTGGCCTGGTAAAACTTGCTGCTCTGACATGCCAAGAAAACATGGAACAATGTTGTAAGAATAACATTCAAACCAAGAAGACCTGTACTCTGCATCAGCTTTGATTTTTTTACTTCAGCCTTTTGGCTGCCTAAGTTGTAACACTGAGTTTCCTTAATGCTGGCAAAAACATTTTGTCTTTGTGCTTACTTGCTTACCACAGTTTGTGACTCTATACTAATGATTAAATGAAATGCAAAATGCTGGTTGTATGCTGATAGCTCGAAGTTTTTCTGATGAAGAGAGCTGTATGTTCATGCTGCTGTGCTGTCAACAGCCAGCTGTGGTGCAGAGGCTGTGACGGAAATCTGTGATTGTAGAGAAATTTTGCAACTAACCATAAAATGCCTGTCAACCCCAAATGTGAAGCAGCAGATTGTGTTACTGAGAAGTTACTACCTAATGTAGTAACTGTTTCCACTGACATAAATCGCACTGGTGATTGCTTTCTGTCATCTCAACTTTCATAAGTTAAGTGCTGTTGCATAGATTCCGTGGGTAAACCCACCCCTTGCTCTGCACAAGCAAGTAGAAGTGCTGCTGCAGCATAATAGTTTCTGTTGTTACCTGTAGATAAATAAAAGTATCAGGAGCTATTGAGTCTTTCGGAGCAGCTAATGCCAGTTGGGACTTCTTACACAAAATAACTCACCGGTACATCCATCCTTTCCTTTATTGCCTTTTATTTCGTTTTATACATTTATTATCATTTTTATGCTGTCAGTTTTATATTTTGCTCCTTTCTTTGATGGGTGCTTAAGAGGAGCAATATCTGTTGTTTTGAGTTGTATGTTTTAAAGATTAAAAAAACCCATAAATCTCTTATGAGTCGCTATTTCTTCCAACAGTTTGTGAGCTGCTAACTATATATGTTATAGAACTGTCCAAACAAATAACTTGTCCAGTTATTTTGTACGGTCTGTGTTGGACCATTTTATCATTAGGCACCTGTATTGCAACATTCACTGTGCAGATCCCATGTTTATTAAGGAATGATAGTTCTTGTCCATTTTACAGACAGAAATGGAGGCATGGAAGGAAATAGCACTTGCCTGAGGAGATGTAAGAGCTCTGGTAGAGCAGGAAATAGAAAAAAGAGAGTTGGAGAAGCACCCCGAGGGAACTGATTTGTTTCTATACCACATATGACTTGTTGTTCCTGCTCCCAGAATTACACTAGCTACAGGTTTAAATACTTAAAAAAGTACCGTATCTTACAGTGCTCAGATTAAGGGTATAAAAGGCCATTGAGCTAGAGAGCATGCCCTTCTAAAAGTAATATCAAAAATTGATTCCCATGTGCAAGATCGAGGTATGGTCCCTTGTATCATCAGCTTTCCACTGACAAAAAGTAATGCAACAGAATATGATCACAAGCACTTAATGTCCAAAATGGTAGTAGGGTATGCTAATCTATTTTAATTGTTAAAATTTTTAATTGCTGCAGTGCACCGATTTGTAGTCAAACTATATATACGGAAATTGGTTAGTGTATCTTTGTGTTGTAAATTATATTGCGCTTTTCTTACAGGAACAGTCAGGGCTTACTGTTTTAGATTGCTTTAAAGGACAGAACTTTAAGCAATCCTTTATTTCGAAGGTGCAGTATCAGTATGGATAATGTAATAGAATTGAATCTTAAATGTGGATTCAAAAATCTTTTTCATAAAATGTCAGCATTACTTACTAACTTCTCTGCAGAAGATAGCTCTATGATAATGGCAGATGTTGTGCAGGTAAGGGAGTTTCATTGCTTAGTTCTGTGCCATCCAGATGGTATCAACTTTTAAAATTAATTGAAAAATTCATCTTTTACTTGTATTCAAGGACTGAGGCACAAAATGCTAATGTATGGGCGCAGAGGGGAAATACAGTTCTCCTGCATATTTGAGAAAATGTGAAGCCCTTTCAAGAAAATCTAATAAACATAATAATCGCAGGCTGCTGACACTAAGGAAAAAGCACCTCATTCGCTCCTTCTTTTATGCAGCAATTTACTGGTCCCTACTGATTTTCAAATTGGATCACTGCAGTAAATTATCCATACCAGTACCTGTGAAAGAAAGCACTGGGATCCATATTTGTTCAGTGCTATGCTTAAATCAGCAAGAATGATAAATTTGATGGTACGGAATTGGAAATATCAAGGGCTTTTCTCAGTGAATGAGCAAGTATCTCCATTTGTAATTTATTGTGACCCTTTTTCACTGTATGTGCTTTGTATGTCAAATATTTTTTTTGAAACAAATTAAATTTTTTCTGTATTGATATGGCTATGGTTTTGTTCTTGTAATCAAATTGTATATTTTTTTCTGGGTTTTAAGTATTTTCAGTGTTGTATTGCGAAACAGCACTTGTTTTAAGTTCAAATCTCTGAGTGACTTTTTACTGACCAACAGCTTTCTGTGTTAAATGTTCTAGGTGCATGTAGGGTGTTGTTTTTGCATTTTTTAGTTTAGAATAGTGCAGGATGCAGTGAGCTATTGTGGCATCTCATTTGCTTTTCTAGAGAAACGGGAGGAGTAAGGTGTTTATCAAAACCAAAAAAGCTGATCCCTGTCTTTAAGTTGTTGGAACTATTCTGCTGTACATTGGGTATAGTTAATTTCAAGTTCTGTGGAAAAAAAATATCTATGTGCACAGTTCACTGCTATATTTTCAATGCAGGTTTTAATAGAGAAAATTGTACACCTGTATTTTGGCAGGAGTCCTGTCCTGTTAATTTTAAAATTAGTTACTTTGTGACTATGATTACATCCCACTACCTAAGTGCCACTGCTAAACTGAAAATGAGTTGCGGCTAGCGCTTAATTACTTGTAATTTATATCCGTATAATTTGTATTGGAACTTGTAAGCAAAATTCTGAATCAACATTGTTAATAATGTGACCCGATGTTACCCTCTTCTTGTGGGCTAGGCTTAGTTCATTTGTGATGGCACATGTAGTAGCTGATTTCTGTTCAACTCAAGTGCCAGCCAGCTAGGCTTTATTCTGCTACAGCTGGCTACCACCATACAGCTGCAGTTTTGTAAAAGCGGTAGTGTGGAGTGTATTTTAAGGAACTATGAAAGACTTTGCTCTTAAATTAAGATAATTTGAGTACATCTCTATCACAGTTTCCATGTGTCTGACCATGATATCTTGTTTGTGAGGCAAATGAAGTTCTGCAACCGTCCAGACTCCTGCCTGGGGTGAGGAAACTGGCTTCCTTGAACAAGGGCAGATCATGGTATGTTTATGTGCTGTATGTGTTCTTATGAATATTTATTCATGATCCTTTGCCAATGTGAAAAGAAGCAGGAATATCTTAGATGAAGATGGTGCATCAGTTGAAATCTTTCACAGGAAAATCGAGCTGAAGATCAGAAATTAAAAAAGGTGCGGGGCTAGGTTATCTGCAAGAGCTGATAAAGTTTTCACTATAGTTGAAAGGCAGAAATGCAATAGAAAGAGAAGGAAGAAGGGGCAGAAAAATAATGGGAAAGCAGAGAAGTTCAGCTGCGTGATAAAAAAGTCTGAAAATCCTACTGGATGCTCTGTTGCTTTTACAAACCCCAGTTCACCATTCATGGTTTCATGCCATTAGTATCCTCTGGATAATACTTAAGTTTTCAAGTTATGAATTATTTCTAACTTATACTCTATTAAAATACTATTGGAATGGCATGTTGAGATGCTGCCACATTGTACATGAGCTGACAGGCAAATCTTGGTTTACTTAAAATGGAAAACAGCTGCAGTGGAATTATGTGTTCTTCTCTATTATGTTTGAAGCTCCTATAGTGAAAGAGTAAAGAAATAAATGCTTCAGTCTATATTGTTACTGGGCTTCTTGTCTTTTTTTTTCACCTTTGCTCTTTTCACGTTGCTTTGCTATCCGGTGGAAGATTTCATATGTGCAACTTCATGAGGTTTTGCTCTAATGTATGTTTGCAAAAAATGTGATATTTGTAACTCGCCATTTTAGCACTTTTAATATTTTTTAATCTAGAAAATCTGACCAGTGTTTTGAGATGACACATATTTGCCTATTACAATCCCTTTCAACATACTTTCTCCTATAGCAACTTCAATTGGGCCCTGACTGAAATAATTGTGAATCGTTTCAATGATAAAGTTTAAATGAAAGCCATTAATAACAAATTTTTTGTAATAACAGATGGAAATCTGTGGTTGACTTTCTGAATTTTCATGTCCACTGGCATTTTCAGTTGTGAAAGTGTATAATACAGAGAAATATCAAAACCTTAGAAAATTATGATGAAGCTTAGTTCACTATGCATGTTTGAGCATCCAGGGGTTTTATTCACTTTTCTAATTACCTCAGGGGTTTTTTTTAACATCACTGTGGGGCAGAGGTAAGATGTTTGGTGGCATCAGTGTGTATGTCCTGTGAATGTATGGTGTATATGTATGCTTACAGCAGCAGATAAATTACTAAATAAAATTAATATTTTGAGGGTTTTTTCCCCTATTTGGATATATTCATACACTTTGTACTTTATGATGAAAAAGCCTCTTCCTGCCCTCTGCCAGCCTTCTGTCTTTGCAGTATTACACATTTATAAGGGAAAGAGTTTTTAAAGAAGATTCTTGCACTGCACAGGTGTTTCTAATATCCTGCCTTTATGCACTTCAAAAATACTGATGGAGCTTATTTAGCATTCCTGTATTTTTTTTCTAAAAACAAAAGAATTGATCTTCTTTTAAGCTGATCCTTACTTCATTCATGTAAAAGATTATAGGAGAGATTGAGTAGCAGGAGACTGGACCTGATGGAAGAAGCTTCCTCCAGTCCTGTGTTCCTATACAGGTCTGCATATTACTGTAGAGAAGAAGGCTAGTTTCTTCAGTATGTTATGTTTTATGTATATTATTATGTACTCTTTTTTTAAAAGAATTTTAAACTAGCTTTCTGCTTTAGGATGAAGGTAAGAGCTACTAACCTTAAGCATTTTTTTTCCTTACGGAAATTTTATTTTATACGATTTGGCCATTTGAAGTGAAATAGAATTCTTCCTCCGTGTGCTAATTTTATTCCAAACCACTGACCTCTAGTGGCTGGTTTGCAACTGTGAAGCTAAATATTTTAGTAATGTAATGTGCCTCTCATTAGTGTATTTGGTACAGGAGACTCATTTTCCATTTAAATTTCTGGGGAGAATAATGCCTCTTCATGATTTATTGTGCTTTGGCACTCACTAGTTGCTACTTCTGCAGGAGTTGAAGCAGCTGATTGAGCACTGCTGCACCCAGCTCAAGAAACTGCAGGTGACTCCTGGTGTTCAGGTGAAAGAACTGCATGTGAATGACTGAAAACATTTATCCATGTGCTGGAAATGAAAGTATTTACGTTTAGTAAATACTTTTAGATCTTTGACCCAGTGACCATGAAATAACAGACCTACCTGACTCGGAGTGGTGTTATGCAAACTTCTGTATATTTACCATCCCATGCTTTTCAAGAGTTGTTCCCCTCATGCACCTGCCTGCCACAAAATATTCTCTCATTTTCTGTGAATTTACCTATTTTACCTGAAGAAATTAAATGCTATTTGGGATCACTAGACACTATAAGTACTCATACTTTTTTTGAACCATCAGTGGATAGCTGTTTGGTGTTAAGTATGTATGTGTAGTATCATAAAAGGTACAAAAATTGAAAGTCTTTCCCTTTTCCCTTCCTGTTTTTTTCCCTTGCTATGCTGTGAGAGACACACAAGGCAGGATATGATGGGAATCCTGAAGAGTAATTTAAACTATATTAAATCATTACCATCAGCTCTTGCTGTGGATCTGGGAATATTGCAAGTCTCCTCCACTGTATGAACTTGAAATATTTAATGATTTTCAGATTAAAAATATTCCAATTGGCTTTATATTACTTCATTTTTCATATAAGGAAACTAAAATCCTTCACTGCTTATTAGTGTTCACATGTCGCAGATTTCTTGCTAGGCAGTAATACTGGAGAATTTCATCATGGTGGACTTGTAGCTGGAGTAATCCAGTCAGTAACTTGAATAAGGAAATAACAGGGGTAAGGAAAAAGTTTCTGAAGGTCTGTATTTCAGTTGAATCACCTGTCTTTCTTGATCTGTGTAAACTTTTCAAGTGTCTTCATAGAACAGGTTCTAAATCTTAAAAGGTTTTAACCACAGTCCTTGTTCTTCCTGAAGACCTGGCAAGGCAACTTATCCCTGTAATTTTTTTAAAGGCAAGATAATATGCTAGATTCAATAAGGTTCTAGAGTTTTTGAGAGAGGCCTGAGGAAATGTCTGATGGGTAGCCAACCTCCTTCCTCTTCGGAGTAATGTATCAAAATCTTCACACAAGTTGTATATGAGCAATGTCTTTACCCTAGACAGAGGTTTAGATGGCACAAAACCCCACGTACAAGCATGGTATATAGAAATAATACTTTTTTATTAGATCAGCATTTAGCAACTTGAATGTGAAGATTTTAATATATTTTTTGACTGGCTTGATTTTATGAAATAGGGGTTTAAAATAGCCATTGAATAATCACTATTCAAAATTAAACCTTAGGATGCAATTCCAACTCTATTAAATGAAAGCAAGATCTCATCAATTTGCCATGCTTGTATATAATAGTCTTTGCTACAGGCAAAAAGTTGTTAAATGTAGTTTGAATGTGTTGAAATACCCTTCCATTTAAGATGTTTCTCCATTCATTGCTACTGATTGATAACTAATGGTTAACATGCTCATAAATAAGGTTGATACTTTTTTCTTAGGATGCTGCAGCTGCACACTATGAGTCTTGTCAATATAAGGGGTCATGCAGAGCAGTTGGTGGTGTAAATCCTGGTTGACCACCTCACTGTCAGTATCTATGGCATTCCGGTTTTATTATTTTCCTTTCTGATTCATATTTTCAACAACAAAACCAGACGAGGCAAATTCAGTTATTCAGATGGGTAAAAGAATATGAAATAGTAGTTCCATTTGCTTTTAGAGAGGAAATGATAAACCTAAAGTTAGCATCTCTTCTAGAGCACAGACAGAAATTACAAATGTTTCAGGAATTTTTATCTTCTTTCAAACATCTTTATCTAGGGGAAAAAGAGGAACTCTTAACCTCATGTTTCTTCCTTTTTTTTTTTTTTTTTTTTTTGCTGTTAAGCTCTTGCCGAAATGACAAGAGGGCAGCAAAACATACATTGACTGCATGTTAGACTCCAACCAAAACTGGAGAATTGACCTCACCTGTGCTACTTTACAACTTGCAGCCAATTTAGTATTTAACTCCATTGCTGTACATCTGGTCCTTAATAATACAGCATCTGTTGCAATACTCTTGATTTATTTGGTATGGCTGCAATTGGACTACTGGGAAGAGGAGCATTAATTATTTCACGCAAGTATTTTTCTTCGATCTGCCTCTACTGGGCTTCTAGGAAATCTTGTATTGGCAATGCTACTCACTAGCTGGTTGGCAAAGATGTGCCAGCAAACCTTGTTTAAGACCTATTTGGGTATGTTAACGACAGGCACCATAATCACACTCCTCAGTGATCAGATGCTTTGTGGATTATCAGGTACCTTAATTATCCAAATTCCCTGCCAAGCTAACTTCTGATGAGCTCACATGGTCCTCCCAGTGTGCAAATGAGGACAAGGAAGCCTGAGACATCTTCTCAGAGTCATGTAAATTAATATCAAAGCTATTCTGGAAAAAAACTTTTATAAAAAAGTGCGTCATCTGATGCCAGTGGGATTTGATTATAGGCCTGGGCCAGGCTGTAGATGAGCAAAGCAGGAGGAAGTGCCTCAGCTGGGCTCGGCTCGGCACAGGCAGCCCTTACAACACTTGAGTTGCGCAGGATCAGCCGCAGGGCGCTCTGCCTGGAGAAAGGCATCGGCTTTAATCACGTCTTGTTTTACCAGCACTGATCCGGGAACTGCATTTTAGGGGAGGGCTTAGGCTAGGAGAGCGCATTTTCACACAGAAATCATGTAAACAGATTTAGCATACGTGTTTTAATGTTATGTATGTCCAGAGAAGGGCAACGAAGCCGGTGAAAGGATTGGAGCAACAATCTTAAGAGGAGCGGCGGAGGGAGGTGGGGTTGTTTAGCCCAGAGAGGAGGCTAAGTCAGTAAGTCTACGAGAGGACGTAGTCTTCAAATGCACCAGGGGAGGCTTAGGTTGGACATCAGGAAGGGTGATTAGACATTGAAATGGGCTGCTCAGGGAGGTGGTGGAGTCACCGTCCCTGGAGATGTTTAATGAAAGACTGGACATAGGACTTAATGCCATAATCTAGTTGATACGCTGGCGATCGGTCATAGATCGGACTCGATGCCTCCCCGAGGTCTTTTCAACCTGATTGATTCTGTGATCCTATAAAAAACATCGGTCTTACGTGGCTTTAGTGGTGCAGACAAATTTAGCTCGTAACACGTGTTACGCGCGCCCCTAAGTATTATCGATCTACCAGAAGCAGCAAACGAGCGCTTCCCGAGCAGACGCTGCTCCCGGCACTGGATCACCCGGCCCGGCGCG
>VXBA01003715.1:754928-826745 GCA_013399895.1 Serilophus lunatus | reverse complement strand
GCCGCGCCGGCCTCCTCCGATGCGAATCGCCGCCCGCCCGCCGGCCGCTGGCGAGCGGCCGCCGCCATGATGCCGGCCCTGGCCGCCCAGCGGCGGGGCTGCCGCGGCCTCTACCGCCTGTACCTGCGGTGCCAGGAGGCGCCGCGGCCCCGCTCCTGCCACGGTGAGTCCCGGGGGAACCTCCGCCCCGCCGCACTGCGCCGGCGGAGCCCCGCCTGCCCCGGCCGAGGCTCGCAGGGAGCGGGGCTGGAGCTGCGCGCTCGCCTGGGGCGCAGGTGGCGGTGCCTCCCGCGAGTCGGATTTAAAAAGAAGGAAGAACATCCAAATTTTTGGATAAGGGGAAGGAAAACGCCCAGGTGTTTTTTGCGAGCGCAGTGCCCGGCCCCGGTGTCCTCGGGCGGGCCGGGCCAGCCCCGTGTGACGTAAATCAGGCACGTCATGCCCGTGTTGGGACTAAAGTTTGCAGTAATTCCATAAAGCGAAGCGCGGTCTTACAGCGTTTGTGTTGGTCCGAGGAGCGAGCCTCGGCTCGTCCTTTAGGCCACAGATGTCACGGCATTGAATTCTGGCTAGTTTTGCCCCTTTTCGTGTAGTCCCTTTAACGGTTTCTCGCTGATGTACGAATTGGTAGGAAAAATGTCCTCTAAACGTGCTGACTAGGTTTACCCTTTTGAACTGCTGCAGGAGCACCAAAGCTTAGGGAACAACACTGCTCAGTTTGTGCAATATATTTATTGTAGTGTTTTATGAGTTCATAATCAGTAAGTTCAATGAGCTATGTTGAGTATTCAGGGCTTTTGTAACATTTCTGACAACTGTTGGTCAATAAGAGTTTATCTGCCCGTTTTTGGTTAAGTGGTTCCTTCAGTAAGGTTCAGGTCAGTGCATGCACAAGTGCAGATGCTTTGGTACTGCAGAAGGCTGAAAAAATAGGAAAGTTGTTGAGAGTTTTACAGAATAAACAGTTCTATGACATACTACCTTTTTTGTGAGTGGTGTGCTTTTCATACGTAAGTGGTCATGCTTTGATTTACCGGCACTGCTTAATTATTTAAAATAATCTATGTATTCCTTTAGTCAGTGGTTTCCAAAGCAGTCAGTTTCCCTGCTGCATTTCTGGTTGGAGGAGTTATATGCCCTCTCCACAGAAACTCTCTTTAAAAGAAACTGGTTACTAGTACAGATTGGTTTGTATTGCATGCAACTCTGCTTTTGACTAATCTTTTGAAACTGAAGATTGCCTACTTAAGATGATTTCTCAATGGGCTTTTTAAAAGTGTTTTGTACAATATTATGTGCTTTTTTGCAGAATTTCTCTTAAGAAGTAGGTAATGCACACAGTTCAGTTTTTCTTAATTGGTAAGCTGTGTTTTGTACAGAGTGAAATGAAATGGCAGCACTGGCTAATAGTTATATAGGGGCCTGTATTTGTTCTTTTATCAATATTTGGGTTTTAAGGATTTTGAGGCAGTATAACTAGAACACAATGTATCAGAAAGACAATCCTGTCAGTTAGCTTTCTATCATCCAGAGGTCTTTGGAAAAAATCTATACTGGATTGTATGGGAAAAAAAAAATCCCCATTTCCTTCCAAAATGGTTATCTGAAACACCTTTTTTTTCCTTCCCTTGTTAGGATGGCAAGCTTCAATGAAAAGTGGGAGCCTGTCTTATATTCTACCATGCAATCGCCTGCCTGTGCAGTTGATGAGCCAAGTGAGAGTTTATACCTCCAATGGCCAGAAAAAAGATCTTGGATCAGAAGATACAAATAAATCAGCCCATGAAGAAACCCTGCATAAAGCTGAAACAGGTAGTACTAAGCTAAAATAAAGAGTATTATAAAAATATAAAAACTTAATATATTTAATGATAACTTTTTTCTTTCAGTTGTGTGATACTATGGTCACAGAATTCTTAGTATTTATTGCTTGTGGGCATCTACATATGAATTTCAAATGCGTAAGTGGGGAGGAATGCTGAAATTTATTTCTTTGGCATTCTGGTGTTTAAAGGACTTAAGTGTAGAGTAATCAAATTTAAAGTGGCCATGATAAAATGTGGATGTTGGAAGGGCTTAGGTAATTTAAGGGATAAGAAATGGAATGCATTACTCATCTTTCATCACTTTGCTTGCTCATTTGTATTTTTTGGGTAGTATTTCAGGTATGTTGTGTGACATGAACTAATGATAAAGATTGAATGAATGTGACTGTTGGGCATTGTGACTTCTCCAGGCCAGGCTATAAACGACTGGTAAAGAAGGCTGAGCTGATTGATCTGCTAGAGCTTTCTAATCTGACAGTTGTTAGAACTGCAGTGTTCACTTTAAACATTTCTTGCAGTGTGCATATCCTGGCCCTCCTTGCTGTTCAGTTGGATGGTCAATCTTGAGCTTGTTAGGTGCTTGTGAAATTCAGAATTGTCTTATCTTTGCTGTATTGTAGCATCCTCTATTTCTGATGCTTATGAACTGTAGGACTGCACAGATACAGGCTTGGAAGACTACTTAAGAGAGAACAGATGCTTTTTTAAAATGAAAGCTCTCTATGCTTTCCTCTTCAACCAAGTGGTCTTCTAAAGAAAGTTTCTTTCTCTTGGTTGTCAAGGTAGCAGGTATTCCTTCTTACTTTAGTAACTTGTATATTCCGAGACTTGCAACAACCTTTCAAAGCTTGTGACTGTAGCCAGCTAAGAGTATTACATTCGCAAGAGTGAATCTTAAGGCTTGCTCAGTCTTGATGGTTCTATCGTATCAAACTCTACTTATCTGAAAAACAGTGATTGTGAATTGAATTATTCTGTATTTTTTTTCCTCAGCAATGCTCTGTGATTTTGTTCAATTTGTAAGCTGAGGTAGTAGTCTTCAAAAGTGTACTTGATGTACATAGATTTCTAGGCATAGATATAAATCTTAATATTTTTGTGTCTCTTTTTCCCCCCCTCTGAAATCTTGTGACCCAATCTCTTGTTAAATAGTAATCACTTGTTTGTGGTATTACTTTTAATGATATAAGTGGTTGTACACGGTTTTTGGAAAGAGGGTGCTGCTCAGTTTTTGCTAAACAATCTTAGCAGAAGTTTTTTACTATGAATATTGATGGATCAGCTGCCTGGTGTTTTAAACCAGGTGAGAAAAGAAAGTAAAGGAACAAGAAAGGGATTTTTTTGTTGTTTTCAAGTCAAACAGTAACTGAAGGGGATGACTGTTTAAGGAGTGTTAGTTATTTATGGCGTGGCCGTATTTGTTGCGTAATAAGATCAGCTTCGTAAATTTGTATGTGCTATTTTTCTAAGAAAATATATTTGAGTTCTTTATTAGCCATAGTCTTAAATTGCTGCTGGGGCATTAACTAATTGCCCACTGCAAAGATAGTTATGTAGTCTAAGCTTCAAAAATATCTAATCCTTGAGTATTTTGAGTAGTATGTTAAGCTCAGAGTATCTCATTAACTAGCACTAACCTGCTTGAAAGATCTTTATGTTTTTCATATATATCTTTCAATAAAGTCAGTTTTAATTTTGTTGCTGATTGTGAATATGTGGCAAACCTCCAGTGTTAGAGAGTGGTAGGGCACAAAAGAGTGGATATGTTAGTTTGATGTATTAGCTTTCAAAACAACATCTTGATTTTATGTCAAGATGTATGAAACAAGGATGCAATATTTATTTGTATTTTCAAGTAGTGCTGGTTCCTAAGTAGAAATCTCACTGAAATTACTGAATTTTATCATTTAGCTTTACTTTTATTTTATAGGACAAGATACAACCAATGCAGGTCAAAAGCAGTCTTTGCTTAAACAGCCCATCCAAGTAAAAGGTAAAGAAATACTGTATTGAAACTTTACTGCTGTTTGCTAGTAGTCAAAAAAATGCATAAGGGAAACTGGTTCCTCTTCAATTGTGTAAAAAAGTTATGTGCATAACATTTTGAAACACATTTGTATGTCAGCTTGGTTTGGTACCCATGTGTCAACAGGAAAAGTGTAATTTATTTTATCATTTGTTATCACGGTCTGTCTTCCTTGCATGTTTTTAGACATGTCTATTCACTATCTCAGACTTAACGTGGCTAAGCTGAATACTTGATCTTCCCCTGGTCCTTATTCTAAGTCTTCCTCCGTTCTTTCTTATTACTTAGTTAATCTAATCAGTGTTGCTTCTAAATATATTTTGAGCACACGAAGTGCCTAATCTGAGTCCTGTAATATTCCCATTTGTACCTGTAGTAATGTGATGGGTTTGACGCTGGCTGGTTGCAAGTTGCCCACCCAAGTTGGTTGGTTTATCACTCCTCAATTGGACAAGGAGAGAAAATATAATGAAAGGCTTGTGGGTTGAGATAAGGTCACAGAAAGATCAATCACCAGTTGCTGTCACGGGCAAAACAGATTTGACTTGCGGAAAATAAGTTGGATTTATTGCCAGTCAAATCAGAGTACAGTAGTGAGAAGTAAAAACCAAACCTTAAAACATCTTCCCCCAACCGTTCCCTTCTTCCCAGACTTAATTTTATTGCTGATTTTCTCTACCTTCTCACCCCCAGTGGTTCAGGGGATGGAGATAGGCTGGGCATAGTTCATCACACATCATATCTGCCACTCCTTCCTCCTCAGTGGCATCATATCTGCCACTCCTTCTCCTGCTCCAGTGTGGGGTCCCTCCACAGAGACAGTTCTCCAGGAACTCATCTAACATGAGTCCTTCTCACAGGCCGCAGTTCTTGATGGACTGCTCCAGTGTGAGTTGCTTTTCCATGGAGTGCAGTTCTTCAGGAAGAGGCTACTCCCATGTGGGTCCCCCATGGAGTCACAAATCCTGCCAGGAAACCTATTCTAGCGTGGACTCCTCTGCATGTGTCCACAGGTCTTGCCAGGAGCCTGCTCCAGTGTGGGCTTCCCACAGCTTCCTTTGGGCATCTGCCTACTCCAGCGTTTGGCCCTCTGTCGGGCACAGCCTGTCTAACTGTGGCTCTTCTCTGTGGGCTTCGGGCAATCTCTGCTCCGGCACCTGGAGCACCTCCTCCCCTTCCCTCTGCACAGACATTGGCATCTGCTGTTGCTCTCATGTGTTCTTACTCCTCTGTCTTGGTTGGAGTTGCCATTTTGCCACGTTTTTCCCCTTGTTAAATACGTTATCCCAGAGGCACTACCACCATTATTGATGGGCTTGGGCTTGAGCTTTGCCAGCGATTGGTCCAACCTGGGGCTCTCTGGCATTGCATCTGTCAGATGCAGTGGAAGCTTCTGGCAGCTTCTCACAGAAGCTACCCCTGTAGCCCCTCACTACCAAACCTTGCCATGCAAATCCAGTACAAGTATATATATACGTTTGTCTTCAGTTATATTATTTAAAAACATCAGGGTAAAATAAGAGCATAACTTTCTTTATTGTTTTTAGTTTATCATGACTTGATTTCACTCCATATTTATTCTGGTATTTTGTGGTCTGTTATTGTGAGAATTATGCTATTAAAACCTGCTTTTGATCACTCCTAGCCTTCTATGTATCAAAAGTCCTTCCAAAGTCCTCCCTGTCTTTCCTCAAATTTAAAGAAACATCAAATCATAATATTTTTTCATAACGAGGTGAGATCAGTGTCTCTGCATATTTTCTGTACGCTTTTGTCTACATAGTTTGTGTCAATTTCTTTAGGTCTATTGTCCTTTAGTCTGTGCATGCAGGAAGAAAATAGAAGGTAGATAGGAGAAATTACTGTGATATAATTGTGAAAATAGATATATCTTTCAGGAATGGTGGGAGTTTTCATTCTCTAGATTATAGCTGTTCTAGGAGGAATGTTTATGTTATGATTTTAATAGTGTCTAGAAAGTGGAACTCTAATCTTATGATGCTGCTCTTAATGATCCAAGTATTACTAAGGCAATAAAATTTTTAAAGGATTACTGATGTTAAAAAACGTGCTTTCCAAAGTGTTAAAAGTATCACCTTCTATGGAGCTTTAGCTTTCTCTTGGAAATAGTGAATGAATTTTTTTTTCTCCACATTTGTACATTTTTATACAGTTATTTGAACTAGGAGTAGGATTATTGAGATATTCTGCAATGTACAATTATGGTAATTTATCTTAGAGAAATATACCTATGTTTCTGAAAGATGAATTAGTAAGTGTTTGATAAATCCACAAGTTATTTTTAGTAAGGTTAATATGATATGGGTATATATCTGTTTTCAATAAGGAAAGGCAGGAAGTGTTCTTGATTAAAAATCATCACCCTATTCTAACCTTAGTAAATTATGGAGTTACGTACATATATACAAGGGCGAAATTGTGGCATAAATTTGAAATTCCATTTATCATTTTTCTGAATATGTGTGGTATTCTTTTCCTTGTGCATGAAAATCTGATATGAGTACATGTTCTAGACATACAAAGTATTATAAATAAAGAATTGGTGTTTTTAATTGTTACAAATGCCCAATGTTAAATGTGCTAATTTTGAAAGTAATAGTTGAGAACAATGACATACACAGTATATGGTCTACAAAGGTCAAAAACCTTATTTGCAGAAGGTGGAATTTGTTAAATATTGGAAAAAGTAGAAATGAAGTGGTCTGTTGCTATTTCAGTTGCTAGAGCAGAGGTTTCCAAATTGCCCTATTTGAATGCTATTTCTGTAGCCAAGCACCATCTCTGACATTGAGGTTGGAACAGTGGCTGACAGTGGCACTAAGGTATGTGGGATGCTTGAGAATCCTGAACTACAACTTAGCAAGTACAATTTTTTGAGCCAAATGATTCTACTCTTACTCATTTCCACAACGAGGAAGATTTCCTTTCTCTTCACTGTAAATTTCCCATATCACTGTCAAGCATGGTTTTTCAGATCTCACCCTTAAAGGTATCACAGTATGACATTAGACTGAATTACTTTTTGAAGTTTTGGCTGTAGTCTTCATGAGTGACTTAACTTACTTATTTATTTCTATTTTTAAGTGAAAGCAGTCCTTAAAAAAAGAGAGTATGGACCAAAATACACACAGAATAACTTCATCACTGGAGTCAGAGCAATAAATGAGTTTTGTCTTAAATCCAGGTATGATGGGTTTGAGTTAAAATTGAAATTATTAGTGTTTGTTCATATGTGCATCAAAACTAATTGTGATACTAGAATGATTTTGCAGAAGTTTCTCTAAATGGTTTTGTAGTACTCATAGCTGTAAGTGGCTGAAGTTATTTCTTTAAGTGTTACAGTGGCTTGGGAGCTTCCACTTCACTTTCATGTTTCAGTAATTGCTTTTCTAAGTAATTTATTTGTACTTACATGACCATAAATATTGGCAGGAGAGACTACCTCTTAGAGCAGCTTTATGAGGGCATGTCACATAACTCTTAAGTCAGTGTTTTGGGATCATGATGGTTTGATTTGAACATTTCTAACAGATCAGTGGAAACTTCATGTTATGTGACGTCTGTAATTTGTAAATTAGGAAAAATTAGCAAATTAGTAATACCAAAGCTGTGGAACATCACCAAGACAAAAAAAAATCAGAATAATATGAACCTTTTCTTGCACTAAACTCTCGTTCCACTTTGTTTAGTGATTTAGACCAGCTGAGAAAAATTAAACGACGAAGTCCCCATGATGACACTGAGACTTTCACTGTGTACCTGAGATCGGATGTAGAGGCAAAGTAAGAACATTTTTTATGAAGGAAAATGTTTGGATCGTTTGAAATGGACTATACAAGAGAAAAGTTTTAAAAGTCACGTTTACAATGTGAAAGGGCAGTAGGGTTTTCCATTTTCTATATGAACAGATTGTGTATCTAAAATTAGAGGGTATGTTTTTGTACTTGTCCTCAGCCCTCTCTTGCCTAGCTTTTTATTCTGTACTGTAGTCTGCAGGGGTTCTTATCAGAAAGAATCCTTTTATGTTCTGCTTTAGGAAAGGCATTTGTAATGTAATCAAACTAAAAAAAAAAGTTACGTGAATAGAACCATTGTTAAGTTACTTTTTTACTTCATGCAGGTCGCTTGAAGTTTGGGGTAGTCCAGAGGCTCTTGCCAGAGAAAGAAAACGACGTAAAGAGGCAGAGATCAAGTACAGAGAAAGTGAGTATAGAGTTTTCAAATAACTTCAAATGTAAACAACAAAGTGTGATTGTTAGAAATCCACCAAACAGTGTGTTATTTCACTTTAAACATATACATTTGGAAATAGCAATTGCTGAGGTTTTTTTATAGCATGATGTTAAAGTAACATGTTACTCTCTGTGCAGATACAGTCTGTTACTAGCTGACAATTTACCATCTTTGTGCTATAGCAAGAATATAGGTTCAGATGAAATCTATAGTCATACTCTTTCGGGGAGGCTTTCAGTTTTTAGATGATAATTTACATTTTCAATGATTTTGCATTTTTTTAATTGAGAATTTTGAAAACTGATCCAATTCTTTATACCATACCATTACACATTTATTTTTCCTCTGAAATGAATTCAGCTTGCCTGTATTTCTCAGAAGGGAAGAAATACCCACAAATTGTTTTTTTTGCTTAATAATATTGTGATCCTTGCTGCTTTTATCAATAGCAGGTACAGTCAAGTCAGTAGTTTGTAATGTATTTGGATCTGTCTAGTCAATTAAAATCACAGGAGAGGCAATAGTGCTTCAGGGTCCTTAGTCCAGTTGTGCACCTTAAAATTAGAGGACAGGTCAATTACTTTGAAACCATTGTGCCACTGGAACACCCCTCTAGTAAAGAGGCTGAACTGCAGGCACCTGTTAAGGTATCTGTGCATGTTTGTACTGAGAGTGCAATCAGTAGTTTCAAATTTTTGTTGACCTGAAGAATAATTCTTGAATATAAATCAAATGCCTGAATTTGGTGAATTGAATTCTTCCCTCTGTGCATCATCCTTTGTTGGGAGAAATGGTAACAATCTGTAGGATCATAACAGGTTGTATTTGGCATTTTGCAAGAGTATGCAACAACATGTGTTTCTGATTAACAGTACCAAGAGAGGAGTTTTTTTCCACATAGATAGATGATGTAGCTCTTATTAAAGTTGGCTGCTGCATAAAAAAGTAGACTTCAATTCCTGAAACTATTGGTTTACTAGGACATATTCATGTTAATAATTTTGTATTGCAGATTTGTTTAGAAACCAAAGGCTGTTGTGGGAATACAAGCAGTTCTTTGGAAATACTAAGGTAAGGATGTTTTCAAATTTTTGGCTAGAAAAGTGTCATGAGATGTACTGTGACATTTTTTGAAGGAAAATTTGTGTAATGGTTGTGTAAACTTAAGTAACTGAAAATTATTGGAATATTTATTTGCATTGTAATTATACCAAATATATTTCTTATTGTGATACAGTAGTAAATGATATGGTGACAGTTTAAATGGGTGTCTGCCATGATAGTGTAATCCACCAGTAAGAAGGGGTTTTTCTCCAGTTGCCTTCTGTAAAAATTGTAGCTATAGTAGTGATTTCATTTATAACCTATTAATATGTATAACAAATATAGTAATTTAAATTAAATTTATTAGAGAAAAAGATCTCAAAAGATTAATACTTTGTCTATGCACTCCTGGCCCTTCCTCTTTACTTAAGCAGATACATTCCCTAGGTCCAGGTGCTCTGCTGTGTAGAAAGATTCCTTAACAGTTCTGCTGCTTGGCTGCTACCTGGCCTTAGGGCTGCAGTGGCCCCTGCTGGAGACTTTTTTGGTTGTTTGTCTATTTTATAGCCGTCTATTTGTAGAAATACTCAAGACCCAACTGCAGGTTGGCAGAACATTCAGTAGTTAGTTGTCTCCAAGGACTGTAGCTTCACTTTTGCAATACAGGGCAGTGCAAAGTTTTTTATTTAATAGTTTGTATGGTAGGTTTCTCATGAGTTCAAAATGTAGTTGTTTCATAATTTGTTATTTCTTTATGTAGCCACGCTCCAGTACAGCAGCTATGTTTTTCAAGGGACCAGGGAAGGTGGTAATGGTAGCTATTTGCATGTAAGTAAAAAAAAATAATGTTTTGTTTATGCAAGTATAAAGCATTTTTTTATTATCCTGGGAATAGGAACAGAATGTGTATTTAAGATAAAGATGTCTGGGTCTCTGTAACTGAAATGAGTAGATTTTTTTATTCATTGTTGATTGGATTGTTGATTCATGAATATATGTAGAGATAAGGTATTGAATATATGGCTGATGAGGGAAGAGCAGATTTTTTTGAGTTGTTAGGACTAAACAGTTTATTAAAGTAAAATTTTGAAGGATGTGAGATATTATTTAAAGTTGTCCTTTTTTCTTGCTCCTTCTTGAGAGGAGGATTTTCATACATTTTAGACAATCTTCTGTGTAACCAACAGAAAAGAATTCACTTTTCCTGTGTGCTGTTATATGACTCTTTTCTTTGCTAACTGAAAAGGGTGTGTTTTAGGAGTTTTGTTACCTTTCATATCTGACAAGTTTGAGTGAAATAAAATTTATGATCCTGATGTAAAGCAAATGATCACAGACTATCTGGCATGAAATGTGTAGAAGTTAAGTTTCTCTCAGGCAGTGATGGCTAGAACTTATTTGCCGTGAAACCTTGTAGTTTTGAAATAAATTCTGTTTTATAAAAGCTAATGATTTGCTAAGATGCTACTGATATGAGAGCAAAATAGAAGCAAAGGAAAATGCTTGTTTTGGCACAATTTTGAGCAGGAAATGAACCTTTGAGTTCCTACAAGACTATATTTTTTTACTTGGGGAAGAAAAGTACAAAGCTCACTTGCCTGAAAACCTCTCTCTTTATTGAGTATTCTACTAGTAACTGTTCAGGGCCTTCTAAGTTAAAAACACGTAAGAATTGCTAATATGGATGTTTGTAATGGAAAAAAAGGGAGGAGGATGTTGTGGTTATTTCTACCTCCTCCTGTTTCTTACCATAATACAGAGAAAACCTTTCCTCCTGCTTTGTAGACAGGGCATTGCTATAAACATTGCCCTCTCTTCATAAATACCTTTTGAATGATTAGATATTTTTATACATGAATGCCTGTTTCAACACTCTGCTGGTGAATGTGTGCCTTCTCAGTGGACTTTGTTTATAACTTAGTTATAAACAGTTGTATGGAGTTTAACCTAATGAATCATGAGGTTTTGTTTCATTGTTTGTTTTTTTTTATTTCTTGGCACGATGTCCAAAACGTTGCAATAAATCTTTCAGACTTTACCTAATTTTGGTTTGTGTTCTGTTAGGATTTCATACTTTCAGGCCCATGCAGATAGAAATGAGGTAGCTAAATCAGTCAGTTCAGTTCAGTACAATAGAGAAAATACTTCCTGAATTGGTGGTCACTGATGTAAAACTTAACTTTGTTTGAAACCAATTCAGAGTATTTTAGTGGCCTTCTCAGAATGTGTGGGATTTGGATATTTTTTTTCTCATGTGGTATTTCTTCAACTCAATTTAGGCTTTCATAGGGCTTATGATTTTCAAATACAGGGCTGAATTTGTTTTTTAAAGCAATATGTATTTTACTTGGAGTAAAATTTGACTTCCCCCCCCCCCCCAAAAAAACTTTTTTTCTGTTGTTTTATATTGATGTGAACATTTAGACAAACAGGAAACGCCAAGTAGCCTTAAAGGCTCTATAGACCCACTAGTCTTTTTGTAATTATTTTATATGTTGCATTCTTCATCTTTGTCCTATGACCAACTTACTGGACGTCATTAACAGATTAATTTTGCTGGGCCTGACATTTGAAAACCCTAGTGTGATTTCTTTTTAGATTTCTAGGATATAAAATTCCCCCTTAACTTTGGCATTTATGGGGCAAAATAAAATACCAGCTGAATGCCTGTTGTGCCATCTGAATAGGTGTGGGGCCCCCAAGTGAACTGTACCTTCAGATAAATTCAAGTCATTTAATACAACATTGAGAAGAACAATATAAAAGTCAAGATACTGTGCTTGTGAATTCTACTGTAATTTATTCCGTTTTCTTCATATGATAAAAATGCACTATGCTGTGAGCTGGAAGAACTTCGAATTAACACAGGGAGTTTAAATTATGGTTTAGTCTTACAACAGCCTCCCTTTCTTGGGTTATCCACCAGCATACATTTTTTACTTCTCATGTATAAATTACAGTGATGCTTCAACATCTCCTGGGATAATGAGACTAAATTAAAAATTGTAAAGCAGATTCAGGTCCTTGGAAGGAAGGAGGTACAGAGAACAGTGCTACCTCTTGCTTGAAGAAGTGGATTTACTCTTAACAGAAATTCTTCAAGGATGACTTTGGAAATTATTTGATTAATTATTTGTACCTTGGCATATGCCATGGGCTGGACTTGCCCTTCCTGTGACTTAAATATAATTCCTCATATATTTTGTTAAAAAATGGAGCTACAATATGATTTAATAGTTACTTATAACTATTTCTTTTGATACTTTTAAAAATTGCCAGTAAGCTGAATTCATATTAAAAAAGATAGAGGAGTATTTTACAATCCTCCAGTCTGACTTTCTTTGCAATATGTAACAGTTAACCTGCTGATTCTGATAATATTTGAAGTGAGAATGTAGAGTTGGATTTTAGTGCTGGTAGTTTGTGCAATGTAACATAATGTTTACTCCAGTAAACCCGTAGCCTAAAATAGTCTTCACAAGTCACACTGGACATCTGAATGGAAAAGTTCTCTAGATAATTTTTGCAGCATAATCTAATGACAGCTTTGTTTTCCTGTCTGCTGCCTTATGTTTGTATCCTACTGGGAATGAACTGAGATTGAAGCGGTGAACCTTGCACTCCAGTATTAGAAGGGGATGTGTAGGAGGCAAAGGACTGGAGAAAGAAAAGGAAGTTGTTAAGACTTGTATTCTCCCACTGATGGGAACTCAGCTGTTCTGAGCAGTCAACGTGATGGTAGTTTTCAGGAAGTGTAACTTATTTGGGATTGCTTAGAAGTTAATAATTTTGGAAAAATAAATTGTATATCTTCATCAAGTTGAGATGAAAGTGTTGTTTTTAACAGTAACCATGCAGAAAATCTATATACATTATCTGTCTGTACAGGTCTCTAATGATTAAACTGAAACTTGGTTTTACTACTTTCTGGCAGGTAATGCATGATTATCCAGCACATTCTGTTTTTCTTTAGCTTCTTTCTTCTTTTTGTTTTCAGAAATGGGTTGAATTTTTTCTTTAAGCTACTTGCTTGGGTTTACACGGGTTCTGCGAGTATGTTTTCAGAAGCCATACATTCTTTAGCAGACACATGTAATCAGGTGAGTATATTTTTCCCCTTCTGCTAAAGTTAGTACTTGTAATAATTTTCAGGAATAAGGACAGATACGTAGAGTGGCTGTATTGCACTTGAATAAAATAAAAAATTGGATTTTTAAAAATTTGTATTAATGTAAAAGTGAGACAAGTCAGAATGTAGATTCTGAAGTTTTTGTAGAAATAAGTTGAAAGAGGAGTTGCAGTAACCAGAACTGTACTCGGATACTTCATTTGGGACTTAAAACTAAGATGATGTACAAAGTGTATCTCTGTCTTATTTTGGTTAAATGTTAACTTGAAATACTTCTGTCATTTATTGTAATACAATGACAGACTTTGTTGCTTAGTCTTGGTAGAATAATGATGAGAATTTGAGTATACTGGTTTCTTTTTCTATTCCTGAATTACCTTATCAGCCTCTCACAGCACAAGTAGCCACATACTTGGCATGTTTCCTTTGATAAGTGGTGTGGCAGACTCAGAATTTGGCACATAATATTAGTGTTCAGGAATAAAATTAATGTTGTTTTTTCCACTGTTTTCTATGGTATGCTTGAAGCATATCTTATGAGACCTTGAAATTTTCCCTGCTGCCACTGTAGTAAGAATCTCTTGTTGCAGTTTTTGATATGGCAAGGCTTTGGAAACAAAAAAGCCCAACCCTTGAAGATGAGTGGCTGAAACCCTCCTGCAGCTCAAGCAGGAGTAGCTTTGGCAGCTTGTGACTCCTAAGATGCAACAGTCTTGTTCTCCTCCAAAAGTGAGGAATGCATGGAACCTTAGAGCAGACTGAATATCTTGAAGAGTGTATTGTCACATTTTGTTTGATGTTTTTACACCACCTTTCAGCTGTTCAGATGCCAAGTGAAGACAGGGGTGCTACTAACTTAAATGATAATACTGAGAAGGCCAGCCTTGAAGTGTGCGATATTTTGATGTTCCACTGAAATGTGGGGGTTTGGTGGGTTTTGGTTTGTTTTTTTTTCCCAAATAGCTGAGTATGTGGTTTGGAGAAAAACACAGGAGAAACCTTGGTGCCTCAAAGCAGCTTGCTGCTGCTACTAGGACTATAGTGTCTAAATTTTAATACTTGTTATTATGTTTCAGTAATTCATAGTCCTAAAACAAAACACGTGCTTTGCAAAACTGAGGTCTAGATTTATAACTTACTGCATCAGTAACTTAATACATGCCTAATTAAATAAATCACAGATAGGCAATTTAGATAGCAAGGTGTTTTTACTTCTTCCTTAAAAATATGCTGAAAAAAGCTGGAATATAAAGTAATTGCTTTAAATGTGGTGTGTCGTCGCCATACTACACCACAGTCTTACTGTAATTTCTCAAGGGATTTATTTGAATAGCTTTGTTCCTTGAGAAACTTCATTCCTTCACACTGAAGCACAGCAAACAACACTTGTGATGTTCACTTTTAGTTACAATTCTAAAATTATAGTTAAAAGTAATTATATATATACAAACCATATAATTGGATATATATATATTATGTATATAGCTATAACTAACAAGTTCTTGGGGGTGGCAGATTTAGATGACAGATTTTGAGGATTACTTTAGAGCTCTAATGAAATATCAGTAACAAAATATATATGCAGATCAACAAATTGAATCCCCCATTATCTCTCAAGTTCAGTTGATACATAATGTTTCTAATTTATTTTTAGTTTTAGTTTCTTTTAACAAAGGCTTTTTGCTTTTGTCCTAAATAGGCGTTGCTGGCTTTGGGCATCAGTCAGTCTGCAAGGACGCCTGACCCTAGTCATCCGTAAGCTTTTTGAGTAAATAAAGATTTTGGTAACTATACATAGGAGTAATCTCAGTTCTTGTTTGTGCATCACCTTTTCCTTTTCAGTCTGCTGTTTTGTGTCATTTCTGAAATGTATTGTTTCTGATTTTACAGTAGGTAAAATAAGAAAAGGGTTTTCTTCTGTGCTGCAGGAGCTGGAGTGATAGCTTCAGTGACTTGGTGCATATGTGGGTTTTTTTGTTTTGTGTTATGCTTTTGCTATGTTTTATTTTAGTTGATACTATTTATCTAAGTTGTTCTGGGCTCTTCTACCTCTTCCACTGAGTAGGTCTACTTTGTGTTTAAACAGTGTTCATGTGAATCACAGGATTTTTTTAAAAAATAAAAATTACTGTTCTCTTTTTTTTTTTTTCAACCAAATTTTTTTCTGCAAGGCAGTTACTTGTACCATAAGGAAATGTGTTTGACTTAGACTGCTCTTTGTTTTTATCTGGGTAGTAGGGATATTACTTGATAGTTCCTACAACTTCATGAAAATTGTTTGCACTTCATATGTTTGGACATCTGATTTACAGAACTAGTTAGGCTCTTTTTTCCTTAAGAGTAACATTAAAATTTGAAAAATTTGAATCTTAAATTTCTTCACATATTCATTGTATCTGCTTCCTCTATCTCACTTCTTTACCTTCCTCCTCAGTATAGTCAATAGAACAAAATACCAGTTTTTTAAATGTTGCTAAGGAAAGGTAGCGTTTGTTGTAGCAATTAATAGCAAAAAAAGGAATAAATGTACACTTCTGATGTTGCTTTAAGTATTCCTATTGAAAGTGTTAATGTCTGTAGCTATCTGTGAACTATTAGAAGATGTATACGTTTTATTCCCTTTAAATTAGCATTATAAATTGTGTAGTCTGGCTGCCTGCAAGGCTAGAGTTCTCCTTTAGATGTAGCATTTCACTAATATGTAAACTGACATTGATGGACATTGATGGAGTTTTTTTTCTTTTGGATTTTTTTTCAGTTGTAAAATCCCCAGTCTCTGCACAAGACAGACCTAATTCAGCTGTTTAAAGACTGTTTAGGAAAACATCTATGCTTGATGTTCTTGCACATACTAGATATCCTTTTTCAAGTGGCTTTTTTTCCCCCCTTAGAATAATTTGAATTTAGCAGCTTTGTCTTAAATAGGTGCCAAGCCATGCCATGATAATTTAAGATGTATAAAAATTAATGGAAAAACTTTGAGATATGTTTGCAGAGATACAGCATCTTAAATTCCTAATTCGCTTTCTCTGTTTTCATCTAGGTATGGTTTCACAAACATGCGCTATATTGCCTCCCTGATTAGTGGAGTAGGCATTTTCATGATGGGTGCAGGACTTTCTTGGTATCACGGGATAATAGGTTTACTCCACCCTCATCCTGTAGAATCTCTTCTCTGGGTAAGCTAATCTTGTTTGCTATTGTATTTAACAAGTGATTTAATAAAAAATAATGGCATAGTCTGACATTTACTTCCTGAGTCTGTTTGAATCCCAGCACAATTAACTCCAACCATCCTTAATGAGAATGTGTTTTAAGAATAAAAATCTTGTTAAACTATAGATGATTTTACAGCCAGATGAGCTGTGCTTTAAACCCTGCATCTCTCCTTCATACCTTCCAAGAGGTCCTCCTTTCCTATTTTGAAATATATTGCATAATTCAAATATTGTTGCCTTCCTTCTGTTTAGGGACACTTACATGGCACAGAGGTTCTGGAATGCTGTATTTGGATAGTTAATGGTGAAGATATCCGTACAAATACGCATATAACATAGTATTTTATTTCTTTTTTCCATACAGGCGTACTGCATTTTGGCGGGGTCACTGGTGTCTGAGGGAGGTATGCAGTTTCAAGAAATATTTCTATTTACATATTTGTTATGTCTTAAGATTACAATGTGAGTAATTACAGTAACAATTGATCCTTGCTTACACAGTGCAGTTTCAAACTCTGTTGCTAATACGTGTAAACAAAAAAAGTGGGAAAACTTTTTTTCTTACCTATCCATATAAAAAGAAGTTGAAGAACACATCATTTGGAAAGTAGCCATGGAATGCCCTTTTGGTATTTGGATATAACTGTTCTGATTTGTATGGGAGACACATGTAGAAAAGAAAGTAACTGTGCTTTGTCATTCAAAGTTGTCAATAATCTGAGCTTTCTTGATGATCTGTTGCTATGATGTAAAGCAAAGTTCCCTCTTTTCAAACTGGAAACAAGTCTTTTTGCCTCTAACCATTTTCAGCAACAACTTTGGTGTTGTTTCAGCTACCCTTCTTGTTGCTATAAATGAAATTCGCAGGAGTGCTCGAGCCAAGGGCCTTTCATTTTATCAATATGGTATGTGTCATTACAGCAGTAAGATATGTCATTATTTAAAACAGAATCTGTTCAGTAGCATAATGATAAAAACAATTTTCTCTGTTTTCCCTTTCCCCTTGCTTTATTGATCTGTTTTCTATTCTAGTAACAAATAATATTTTACAAATTAAGTGAAAATCTGTTGATTTAAGTAATGCTACTTAAATACTCGCCCAAAGTGCTTGTATTTTTCTGAACAGATGCCCCTTTTAATTTTTCAAACATTTTTGACAAGCTTCCATAATCTGGCTTGTTCTGTGTGTTTATGAATGCTTTCAGAAGTGTGTGCATATTCAAAAATTCAGTATACACCTATATTGTTATGGAAATTTTTCTTTTAAGTTGCTGTTGTTAGTATAGTGCATAATGTAGTAGAGCTAGGTTTTTCCAAAGCAATGTAACTTTTTTCTGTTGTATGTTCAGTTGTGCAGAGTCGTGATCCTAGTACAAACGTGGTGTTACTGGAGGATGCTGCTGCAGTTCTGAGCGTGGCTGTAGCTGCTACCTGTATGGGTCTGACTTCTTTAACAGGTAAAATTCTGTGCAGAGACAAGCAGGATGTGGATTTCCTCTTGTGCATGATATGAACACTGAGCATTTAGTTTATACTGGTTGGCACAAATATATCTCTATTCTTTTTTCTGATACTTGTAATCTGTAAGCAGATGGGTCTAACTTCCTTTTGAGCTATTTTGTCATACAAACTAAGTTATTTTTTACTGGGATATTTATTGTAGGCAGCTATCAATTTGTGCTGTGTTGGGATTACATAATTTGAGGTTCCTTAGTAAGTGGTGCACAGCTCCATGTGCATGTGGGGAGGTTTTAAGGAAGCTATTCTTTCCTTCCTTTTGATACATAGTGGTAATAGTGCTCTCTTCAGGTAACAACAGCTGCTCCTGAGCACTGTGGCAAACCTTAACTCATGCTGGTAGGATGATCTGTATGGCAAGTGTTTCAAAGTATGTCTTTGCTGTACAGTTAAGTTTTATAAAGAGGGATGATTATTTATTCATCCCTTTTCAAGTATTGACTTTTTAAAACAATATTGAAATTTTGTTTGTGGCTTCTAAAACTTTCAATTAACTTTTGGTTTTTTATATAGAAGTAGTTTTTTTCATCTCTAGCTTCCTTCATCAACTTAAAGTGCAGTACTGTTTCTACAGATCTGAATAGGAATGAAGAAATGTTTTAAACATATAATAAGTACTGTATTCCAGAAATAGTTAATACTGGTAAATGTTTGAGTCACTGATAAAATAGCACTGACTTTCATGCTGCTACTTGTGTCTAGGTGTATATATGTTTGTGTATAAATTTACCTTTATTAATATAGAAACCCATATAGCTGTCAAGAGTTTACTTGTGTATTTATTTACTTGTGCAGGAGACAGGAGTGGCCAAAGGACAGGAGGGACTTAAGATTTTATCTTGTTTTCTTTCAGCTTCATTTGGTTCCTCAGTAGGAAAGAATTTCCACTGAATTTAAAAAAAAAAATCCAATCAACCAAAAAACCCCCCAAAACCCCACAAAAAAAATCACACCAACCCCCCAAAAAATCTCTCAAAATTATGCGTCCTTTTCAGTGTGAAATTGAAATTCTCTGCTATGTTTTAGAAATATTGTGTGAAACTAACTTGGCATATCTTGTTTAGGAAACCCATATTATGACAGTGTGGGGTCTCTAGGTGTTGGAACTTTGTTAGGAACTGTGTCAGCATTTCTAATCTACACTAACACTGAAGCCCTTCTGGGACGATCCATTGAACCTGAACAACTGCAGCGACTCACCGAGTTACTGGAAAGTGACCCTGTAGTAAGGTGAGGATTTTTGCAGCTCAATCTCTGCTAAGAACAACAAAAAGCAAGAAAAAACATTTGGAAAAAATAGCTCAAGCACTTTAAATGAGAGAAATCTGGTGAGGTATTATTTTTAGCATGGATTCTTCTGTATTGATGTTTCAGAATCTTTATTATTGCTAGTTTGTATTTCTATGCTAAAATTCTCCATAAGTGAATACTGGTCTGTTTTGGATGTTCCATAGCTGGAATAATATTGCAGATTATGTTCTAACAGTTACATTAATTAGAGGAATTGACAATGACTTAATGAGAAAGCCATTACAAACTTAAAATTGAAATGCAAGCACTTAAATGATACTGTGATTTTGCTTTTGGAGTTTTAGCACTTAAATATTTAAATTCTGTTACTGTTAATATTCAGTGTCCGGAATTCTGTAGCAATTGGCAGAAAATGTTTCAGAAGTGTTATGGTGTAATACATTCTGCATGTTAGATGCTTATAAAATTAACTCAATGCTAATTTCTCTTTGCAAGTCTGGAATTTGTAGTAAACTTAGAGCTCATTGTAATTCTGAAACCTTGCTTAAATGCTTTTCAAGGAGTTATTTTAGCTTTAACTCTGCTATGTTGATTTAGAAGCAAACCCCAAGCAAACCCCTTTTTGTTTTCTTTTTAATCTTTATTCAGGAATATATTACTTTGTAAATCAGCTAAAATATTTTAGTGCTTTTTTTATTTGTAGTCATTTCTGAGCTATGGAAGAAAAAAAAACCCAAGCCCATTACTTAATACTAGAATACTTGAGAGAAACTAAGTGGCTGCATCATCTCAGTTGCAAGCAAGAGGTCCGGACAACATGTCCTTCATTCCAGAAATTAAACAAGATTCCTATCTGGAATACAATTGTGTTTGAATTTTCACATATCAGTAGCTAAATTCTTTTAAAGTGTTTGTGGTGGCCCTGGATTAGACTGAATGGTGAAGGTTGTGTCAATGGTGCTGTGTTAGAGTAGGTGAGATCACCGGATTATTTGTATATGACTTCTGTAGTTCTTTTTTCCAAACTGCACAGGTGGCTTTTGCTTGTCTCAGGCTGAAATAAAATTTCTCCTAGGCCAAGCACCATTTTATAATGTATTCCATTTTGTAGATGGCTCTAACTTCTCAGCAGAGCAGACCTAGTTCATCTCCTTTTTGCTGTAGACATTTTTTTTAAAAAAACAAAAAGTACAGTAATTTAAAAATTTAAAAAATTTAAAATTTTAAAAATTTTTTAAAATGCAAGAATAATGAAGTCAAGTGTTTGTCAGAGAGTGCATGTGTTTTTCTTGGAGTTCAAAGCTGAAACATGTTTAGGTACTTCTCATGCCATCTATATGAACTTTATATTCAGTTATCTCTTTTGTAGTTCAACTATGTTACCAGCTTTGAATTTTTGCATTGCCCACTGTCTTTGACCAAGTTCTTAACAAACCTACTATTTTTAGTGTGGTTAACTTACATCTTCCAATAAGACACCTGATCCTGATATCAGAGTTCTCTGTGATGTAAACTTACATTACCCTTGCTTGCTGCTAGGTATAATTTAGGAAAAAAGCTGCTCTAATTTTTTATTGCTTATTCCAGCCTTTGGTTAGTTAGGTTTTTTAGTTTGTTTTCAGCTCTTTCCCGTGAAATAAGGAAGTCTTCTAGTATCAAGTATTTCTTCAAAAGGCTACTTGTACATTTTCATCAACATAAGCTTTGGACTTGTGTCAGTATTTTCCTGAACATTCAAACTCTCCCATTTTCTTAAATAGAGCTATATAGTAGTATATCCTACTCTTACATCTCCTACTAAAATATAATAGAAAAATATAAAGTAGAAGAATAGAAAATATGAAAGAGAAAGCTCGTGACTACTGGTCTACTTTAGTACTTCTAAAGCTTTGACTCATATTTGCTCATTTTATTTCAACTTTGAGTTCTCAATGCAATGCTTCTTGCAATTTTTGTTGAATATGAGTCAGCAGTGCCCTGGCAGCCAGGAGGGCCAACCATGTCCTGAGGGCATCAGGCAAAGCATCACCAGCTGGTTGAGGGAGGGGATTGTCCCACTCTGCTCTGCAATGGTGTGGCCTCACCGTGAATATTGTGGCAGTTTTGGGCACTGCAATATAGGAAAGATATTAAGCTCTTAGAGAGTGTCCAGAGGAGGGCAATGAAGATGGTGAAGGGCCTTGAGGAGAAGCTGTATGAGGAGCATCTGAGGTCACTTGGTCTGTTCAGCCTGGAGAAGAGGAGACTGAGGGGAGACCTCATTACAATCTACAACTTCCTTGTGAGGGGAAGAGGAGGGACAGGCACTGATCTCTTCTCTGCGGTGGCCAGTGACATTACCCAAGGGAATGGCCTGAAGTTGTTTCAGGGGAGGTTTAAGATGGATATTAGAAAAAGGTTCTTTACCCAGAGGGCAACAGGCTCCCCAGGGAAGTGGTCACAACACCAAACCTGACAGAGTTCAAGAAATGGTTGGACGATACTCTCAGGCACATGGTGTGACTCTTGGGGATGATGCTGTGCAGGGCTATGGGTTGGACTTAATGATCCTCATGGGTCCCTCCCAACTCAGCATGTGCTGATTCTTCTAACCATTTCCCAGACCTCATACGGGAGCTGCACAATTACCCCTTTCTGAATGCTATTTGTCACGTGCATTTCCAATCCCTTAAAAAAAAGATTGTTTGTAACACACTCAATGACTTTTTTATTATGTTTTACTTATCAGTTTGTTGGACTTCATAATTTGTCTTTCAGGCTTGTGCCTATTTGTTTCCCCTTTCTTTAATTTTTCTTGGTAATTTCTAGTTATAGCCCATATTTAGCTCATGATCCAGAATGGGTTTTAGAGTTATTCTCAGCTGGAAAATGATCTTATTTTTGATGCATAAACATTCCATTCTTAACTCTTATTGACACCTTTGGTACCTAAATCTTTCTTGTGTTCAACATAACTGAATTGTGGGAGTTTAGCATCTCAGAACTGTGAAATAAAGTATGGGATGTCGTACGGGCTGTCCTCGTTCTGTTTTTATGCAATGTAGTCATAGATTCCTAGGCATAAACTATTCTTAGTGATGGTGTCATCTTTAATTTTACTTCATTGTAACAACTGTTGGGTAGTTGTGCTGCTGTTGTGGTGGAAAATCTGTCATTCTGGTTTGGAAGTAAAAAAATTACAACTGATTGCTCAAAACCCATGACTTGATATTCTCTGACAAATTTTTCTTTAATGCGAAACTTGCTTTTTTCCCTAATTCAAATCAAGGGTGCATACTAACCATCGAGATGCTTCCATAAGCAAGTTTTCTAGCTTAAGTTCTTGTATATACATTTGTATCTTTGAATAAGTGATTTTTCTTCTCTTGACTCAATCTTAGCTTTCCTGAACAGTTTATATGCAATAAAGTAGACTTTCTTCCATCACATTTGCAGAATATGCATCATTTCACTGAATTTTATCAGGTTACTGCTTAATGAGAATCTCAAATATCACTGGTTGTCTTCTTCCTTAGCTCTGACAGGCACTTGATATGTCTTCAACATTTTTGAATCATGTGGCTTCAAATTCCCTTCAGCAACTACGTCCATTACCTTAAATCCCTTCTTTGTGATGAGGAAGTTTGCCAGCTAGGTTACTCCAGTAAATACTGTTTTGATTTGGCGTCTTAACCACAGATTAGCTGTGTAAATTTGAATGGAGCTGGAAAGTCTTTATTGCTACCAGTAAGCTGATAGTTCTTTTAATCTGCTTAAATATTTACCAAGATCTATTTTTTGGTGTCTCTATCTTTAGTTTATGTTCTGTTTCTTTTTTAGTGTCCTTACCTCTCCTCCACCCTAAAGTATTACAAGAAGTATTCCATAAAATGTTCCTGTGACTTTTTATCTTAAAATTTCTGTCTCCTGTTCCTTTTTGGCTGTTTGTTCTAGCAGGCTCCTTCCAAGATACATGCCTTCTGCTTTCTTCCTGAACCGACTGTGAAGTTAGTTCTGATTTATAAACAGATGAAAAGAAACATTTCTAGTTGGGAAGAATAAATTTGCTTAAGGCAAAGGTCACAGTAAATGTAAAGATTCTGTGAAACTGCACAACTTAGCAAAATGAATGAGGGTAAAGTTTGGTACTTCCCATCAAGTGAGTTGCATTGCTGAATCTAAATTTTACGTTAGGATTTAACAAATTGTGAGGATTGCATTTTTTGTTAATAAAACTAAAAGTCTTTGGAATATTTTGTACTTGTTTTGCTTTGGAAATGACAAGCAAGGATTTAAAAAAACTGAAAATTTTGTGGTTTGTATCCCTTATTTTAGTCTCCACTTTTTTTCTGGCCTTGATGGAAAATGTGGAAACTTACTCTGCAGTGGCAATAAATATACTCTATTTTTTTATATAATTAGATTGACAAAAACTCAGGGTTTTTAATTTATTTAACTGTTGAAATGAATCACAGTATGTCTTGGTTTTGAATTTACATTTATTTACTACCTATATTCACACAAAACTATGCTATAAAAACCCCAGAATTTTTCAAAGTAACCAAATACAAACAGGTTTCATATTCTAGTATTTATGAGGAACTTTTAAATAAATGTAGAATTTTAGCTTTTACAGATAGCTGTATTTTGAGAAGTCACGACAGTTGAGTATGATCAAAATTTCCAAACGCAATATCCATAACCTTTTCTTATATCACATGTATCTTTGAAAATTCTTCAAAGAATCATGTCTTTACCAAATGTGGGAACGGACACTTCTGCACTTTCAAGGTTTCCTTTCAATATTAACAATACATTATTGTTCTTTATCTCTTAGTTGAGGTGCTTAAAGGTGGTTACATAGTGTCCTGTACAGCTCAAAAAATTCTGTGCAGTAGCAAATAAGTTGAACTTAAACTTTTAACACAGAATAGGTAAGTTCTCACATCTTTAGTTGTGGGATATTTTTTTTTAAATATATTTGTAGTCTAGTTCCAAATCTGTGATGCTTCTTGTAGTCTGTCTTTTATTGCAGTGAACCATTTATAGATGTGTTGCTTTTGCAGAAACATATGGAAATAGTATAACCAGTTAAATATAAATCAGTATTTAATGGGAGTGTGTGGCAGCAAAATGATGATATATTTTTTGGAGACAGCGGCTTTTTAAAGTTAGAGAGTAATATTCTGGTGACAATATTGTTAATATCAGAAGTCAAATTAGCCAGTGGTTTGCTTTACATTGTTTTACGTTTTCTTTAAAAATTTATGTGTTTCAGAGCAATTCATGATGTTAAAGCAACAGATATGGGAATGAGCAAAGTGAGATTCAAGGCAGAAGTAGACTTTGATGGACGTGTTGTTACTCGGTCTTACCTGGAAAAGCAGGACATTGAACAGCTGCTACAAGTATGTTTATTTGGGTTACAAAATTATTTTTTTATTCGATACTTACTTTCAATTTCAAATATGTCTAAACCCTAGATGTGCAAGTAGGTGAGATATACTTCACTTCTTCATTTTGAAGGCATGTGGGTGTTCTTACTTTGTATTAGTGTTTTAAATTTCATTTTTAGAGTAGTGAGGAAGGGAAAAAATTGATGTCATGTTGTATTTGTATACAAGAATAATTAGTTATTTAGTAGCTACTGTATCTTTTTGCAATAACCTGTTTCTCCTAAACATACTACAACTGTATTGCCTAAATTATGGCTGAGATACTACATGGCTGATGGCTTCTGGCCAGCTTAGAGTGAGACTTCTAAGGAAAGGTCATGGCTTTAAATTGAAAGGTGATAGATTTAAATTAGATATAAGAAAAAATTTCTCTACTGTGAGGATGGTGAGACAGGCTGTCCAGAGAAGTTGTGGATGCCCCATCCCTGGAAGTGTTTAAGGCCAAATTGAATAGGGCCCTGAGCAACGTGGTGTAGTGGAAGGTGACCCCTGCCCATGGTGGCAGGGGTGCAACTATGTGATCTTTAAGGTCCTTCCAACCCAACCTGCTCTGTTATTCTGTGGGGATACTGTAATACTTGCTTTGGTGTTGCCGCTGACCATGGTTTTGTGGAGGATGGGGTTGAACACCCTGTCTTCCTTAACGTCATTCCTTCAGTTTCATGTGCTGTGGGTCTCCTATTCTGAGATCCCGTCTACTATTTTTAAGTTTTTGGTATTCTGGAGAAGCTGTATTTATAGCAGCATTTGTATTAATCCTTTTGGATTTTCAGATGAGTTGGTTATGCGGTGCCCTAAGTAGGCAGTGTAATGGAATTGCAAGAATATATGAAAATGGGGAAGGAATACACAGGTGTACTGTGCTCTGCCTTGCTGTGGGCAATGACAGAAACTTCCAGAAAATGAATTAAATTCTCTGAACTTATTTGGAAAGTTAAGGAGGAAATCAATTAAAGGTGGAAGGTTTTCTATCAAATGCAGGTGTAATGGTAGAGCCAGCTGTTTTCACTGAATAGATTCTACTCTTCTGTGTCCCTGAGACATAAGAACAGATGATGTTTTGAAAGGAAATGGCAAAAGCTGAAGTGTTTTGTTTAGGGTTTTTTTTTTCCTCCCTCTTGAAATATGTCAAGACCTTCTGGAGTGTTATTCCTTTATTTTCTTTCCCTCATCTCGGTCTCTTAAACTTAATTTCTTCCCAGGAAATTCAGCAAGTGAAAACCCTTGAAGAATTAGAAGCCTTCATGCTTAAGCATGGTGACAATATCATCGACACACTGGGAGCTGAAGTAGACAGACTTGAAAAGGACCTGAAGGTAAATTTTAACTGCTTAATAGGGACTGGTTCTTCTGTGATATATTTTAAACACTATGACTGCATCTGCTTTTTGGAATTTCATTTGTAAATATGGGTTGATATCCCTAATGCAGATTTTCTTGCTATAGTATTAACTATATTCTGATCACCTGCAAACCCTTACTTTGCCACTGATCCATTTGTTATGTGTTTTGTTCCATTTTGTACAAACCGAGTACAATAGTTTCTTTAGGTAGACCTAGTTGTGTCTTTGTTACTGTATTCTCAGAATGTCAGATTATTTATAGGTGGTTGAATTCTATTTTGGCTACAAAAAAGCCAGTTTCAATTTTTTTTTTAATCTGATGCTTAGCATTATATCAAATATATGTGTGAGGGGAGTGTTACTCAACATCTTTTGCTCTTGTTGAAGAACTACAGTGTTTACTTCTTTTACAAGCCTCTCAACTTTCTTATAATTACTTTTTTCCCCATTTTGTAATTCAAATATCATTTGGCTGATGCAACAAAGGATTGTTCCCATTTGTAATTTTACAAATAATTGTGGCTGTCAATCTTACCTTTCTGGCATCTATTCAGAAGTACAAGTATAGTGGCTGCCAGACAAATTGTCCTGCCATAACTGCTTTTTGTGGCCATGAGACACTACTCAAGAGCATGTCTGTCTTTGCTTATTATGTTTGACATATATTCTAGTTTTAGCTTCTGTCTTTAGGGTTGTGCTGTTTAAAAATCAATATATTATATTTGAATTTAATTGCACTAGCGGAATCACTTTTTGGTTTTTGAGGAGTAGGATCATGACTATTTTATAAACATGAATACTGTTTTTTGGTATAGGTGGGGATTTCAGTGCTTGTGTTGGTGTTGAATGTGGTCTACTAAATATGCTAGTCAAGCTCACATGCTGGATGACTTTGAAGTCGGTGGCTTTTTCCTGGATTATACAATCCATGTAATGATGATAACATATTTTTACAATATCAGAAAATGCATATTTCCTAATAGCAATTTTATTTTGACTCAACTTTGTTGAATCTTTATAAATAGCTTTAGTGGCATAGAGCAAATTATTTTACCAACCTTACCTGTTATTCAGGAAAGTATCTGTTAAAACTAAGAAAGTGATATATATAGATGTATATATGTATATATTTATTTGGACAGATTTATATTAAACCTAACTGCCTTTTTAAAATCAAGAGCCACTTCATACTTATAAAGCATAAGAACTATCTTGTCTGTGATGTTGAAAAGTATTTGTCAAATAAAAAGATGACTTAGCCTTCAAAAAATGGCTTAGAGTATGGGCAATGTTTGTTGAAGCTCTTCCTCATTTTAAAATAGTCCCTATGTTACCCAAAAAGGGAGGTTTGTTATCCAGTTGCCAATATCACACCAGAAATACATAATTAGTAACTATGTGCAAAAATGTGAGTAGTTTCAATACTTTTTTTAAAAATTTTATTTCAGCAACGAAATCCTGATGTTCGTCATGTGGATTTGGAGATACTATAGACTTCAGCACGAGAAATCTTCAGGTTGCTACTTTTGGAAAGAAGTCGCGAAAAGGGCTGAAAGGCTTCTGAAATTGCAGTGACCTCAGCACCATACCTCGCTTACTTTTGCTGTAGGCTTCCTGGACTCTGAGCACTGCTTCTGTTTCTGAAGAGTGCTAGACTTGCAGACAAAAATTTCCATGGCAAAATCAGTTTTAAAAAGCTGCTTTAGTTAAATTCCACAGGAGAGTGTGTCCGAGTATATTTACTGTGATTCAGAACTTAAGACTTGAGGTTTAGGTAGGCAAATACAGCTGCCTGAGACGATACAACACACTTAGTTTTTCCATTTGTGTCCCTTTGCAGTCAGTTTGCACTTCTTTAGTTTCTTTCAAGATATCATTAAAGGTTCTTGGGAGATATTAAAATTAGCTAGAAAGAGTTTGTTCCAGTGGAACCTGCCAAGCTTGAACTAATGTAATATTTCAATTGCGCGATTGTTTCACGGCTTTTCTTTTCTATGAGATAAATTCTTTCAAATGGGTGTCGGCCTTCTCTCAAGTACCCTGACCTGGAAACCTGTTTTTTGCCACTGTTACAATTACCAACTGCACTTCAGAAAAATAAGGTTTTTCACCTCATTGGAGCCAGCTGTAGGGGTTTAGCTAGAGTGTATTAAGTTACTGTGAAAAATTGCTGCGTACAGATTTCAGTGCACTTCCTCTTTAATTTTTTTTCTTTTTTTTCCCTACTGTAACACTTGTTTTCTTATTTGTAAATATCTTCAGATGTCATCTGGGAGATATTTATGGTAGTGCTTATTAAAAGTTACCTGCCATTTTTGGCTTTTTATATTTTAACAGGCTCTATTGCCAGATATGGTCTTTGCTGGAAGGTGTGAGAGATGGAGTTGGAATATACAGTAGTAAAAAATGAACTATTTATAATTAAACAAATGAATACATTTTATTTTTAATTTATTTATCTCTAGATATTATTTGTTATCTGAATTCAAAACCACTTATTCTGTGTTTTTTAAAAGTTGACCGTACTTGTTGGAAAGTAAAGTAATTCTATCAGTGGTCCTCAACAATCCTGAGATAAGTGCTTAGTTTATAACTTTGAAATGTAAAATTATAGCACTGTATATGATTGGCCTCAAGGCTTTCTACAGCAGGTACCCAAGTTGTACCAGATTCTTTGAGACTCAGTCTTTTATTAATAAGGCCATGAATACTGAGCACACGAGTTGAAATATAAGTGGAATAATGATATAAATAACACTGAGGAAAATTCTTTATGCACTTTAACGTAAAATAAGATTTGCTCGTGGGTGAGAGGTATTAACAAGACCATCTTAATAACTCAGTTGCTGGATAATGACTCACTAAAAGAAGAAATGTTGATATGAAACACATCTTCAAAAATCAATTTAAGATTAAATTTTAAGCATTGCAGCAGATAATTGTGAAGACTAATATGTCCAGATTTGACTAAAAGCTTTTTAGAATGGGTTTTTTTTGTCGTATTAAGTGTCACTTACCAGTGGATTATGAGAATTTAAAATAGTATGCCTTTTTGACAAATGCAAAGCACTTTGCATGCTGGTCATTTTAAGTAGAAAAACATTCCAGAGTTAAGTTACGGATGAGACTTCACATACAGTACTTGTGAGTGAAAGGATCTCTTCAGTACCTTTGTCCATATTCCCTGTTCACTGGTGGCTTCTTTGATAGCATTTTCCTTTATTACAGCTAATTCATAAGGAACCTTGCTTTATCTGGTTTTCTGCTGTAGTAGAACTAGTTAGTATACTTAAGCCTGATGATTTGAAATGCAATTTAGAGGTAATTTGGAAGTCTCCCTTATCAAATAAATAAGGCATATTTTAGCACATTATAAATAATTTAGTTTTCTCCTCGCCCTTCCATGTAAAATTCATCTCATCTCGGTATGCACGCCGCTAGTATTAGTCTTATTCATGAAGAGCACTGGAATCTGGTAGTGCATAACCTGTTTTCTTCTCCCTAGAATATTTATATGGATTTTGAATTTGAATAAACATGTTACTAAGCCAGTTATTCCAGAAATCTTAGAAACCTGAAGAGAAGTAAAACTGGGAAAATGTTCTTCCTGTGCAGGTTAGTAAAGACAGCCATTTGATCGAAGTGGTTGGTGTGCTGGAGTTACTGATGAGTGAGTAGTGTCAGTATGCACTTGGCAGGGCAGAAGTTTCCCTGCAAGGTTACTAAATGCTATCTCAATAGGAAAGTCTTCCCATGCTGTTTTCAATAGGAGACATGAGTTTATATTCTTACAGGACATCTGCTGCAGAAGCTTATAAAAATGTATTTTATTCATCAGAGATATAATTCATCTTAATTCTGATCTTAATTTCCTTATTGAGTCAGAAGAATACCCATCCACACACCTTTTGTCTGTATTCCAAGACAGAATTCAGTTCCTCGTCTCCCAGTTACGTTATTGATTACAGCAAAACAGTATCTTAAATTTAAGAAGCCATAACTTGAACGTTTTTGGGTACATTACCACTGAACACTCTAGGACCCGGGTCCGTTTTTTAAAGTGACCTGAATGGTGATGTACCACAAAAAGGCATGCAGACTGGTGTTGGCAGTACCTTGTAAGTTTACATGTAATGCAAATGGATGAAAGTACTGATTCGTTGAGCCTGTCAGATTGGAAAGGAAAAGTAATTCCAAGCTGTTACATTTTAATTTATATGTTATATTTGCAAATTATTTTTAAAAGATTTGACATTTTTACTGCTTTTTTTTAACTGTCTTTATAGTCAAAAACTTGAGGTGATTTGGGTCCAGTACTTAGTTTACTTTTGTTTTAATGGGGAAAATGATTAGCAAATACATTTACATGATAGAATCCTTAGAATTAAATAAAACTTACAAAGTGCGAAGGAGTGGATTTTTTCTTTGTCACAAATGCAATTACATAATAATTCTTTTGGATTAATTTTAAGGAAAAGGAATAAGGATTTAGCTAACAATAAAGTTATATGCTAGGATTTTTTCAGTTAAGGTGTGGTGGTTTAAAGTATTTTTGTAGACTGGCCTTGCAGGTTCTAATTTTTCAAATTGTGTTCAAAATACTACTACTGCCTTTTGCTTTGTGGAAGGTTGCTTACATGCTATGCAGTGTCTCATAATTCTGTAAAACTAGCAATGTCTTAGTGTTCCAATATACTGAATGACCTTAATGAATTTTAAGTCTGAGTTGCTGGGTGCTAATGTGTTTTTCTGTAGAATTTTTTTTCCTGTAAAAGCTAAAACTTCTGAGTGCTTATCTTTCCTGCAGGAATGAATTTCGAGTCTAAATTGTCTCCTTTATACACTGGAATTCAGTATTTGATCTTCCCTTTCACTTTCTAAAGCATTAAGGATATGATAGCAGTAAATATTCCAGTAGACTACTGTATTACAGGAACTGTTTGCTGTTTTGTGTTCTAATCTGGAAGGAGTGGGGACTCAGGGAACAGGAGAGCACTTTTTTTAAGGACAAGTTTGCATCTTCTGTGACTCAGCCTCAGTCTGAAGGTTTTTTTGGCTCTGTTTTTTAACTTCCTTGAATTCCCACACAGATTTTACTGCTTTTTTTTAGGTGACTCTTACTTCTAGAGGAGCAAGCCATTATGAATATCTTACATTTTTAATAGCTAAATTCTACTCTTGGTCTCTGGATTTTATACTGTACTTCTTCTTCATTAATAGTTGACAATTGTGATTGCTGTTTTAAAAGCACAAGCCAGTTAGCCAAAACTGAGCTTTCTAATTCATGGCAGATGCAGTTTTTTCAGCTATATCTGGAGACTCAGTTTTTATTGAGAGATTTTTACTGCCTCCTCTTTGATAAGGGAGAGTACAGGGAAGAATTTTAGGTATGTTTTGTCTGGGTTATATACTGATTGCAGTTCTGTGTTCTCTTTGTTATCATTTTAGCTGATTTTTCTGTAACAAAGAAAAAGTATACATTATGGAAATACATCTAATTATGATGAGTGCATCAAATACAGGCATCATGCTGAGTTTTAAGGGCTTTGTGTATTGAGAGTGTGGCAATTTGGAAAAACTCAAATAATCCTTTTTCTGAAGTTGGCTTAGATGTGTTCCTTATAAAAGAAAACACAGACGCATATTACTTAAGGTTTGAAAGCAAAGTGTTTCCTTTTGTGATCATTTGTTCTTAAGGCATTTTGGCTTGGTAGAACCATTGATGAATATTGACTCCTGTACAACACCTGCACTTCTCTGCATTCCTAAAGGTTTACAGAAGTGAATCTAATATGACAGTGTGCTTTTTTCCTTCTAGCTTAAGTATTGTGCTGCTTCTATTCTTATTGCTAGCTCTGAATAGAGAGTACTCTTAACATCTTTCTTGCATTACCTGTGTAATGTAAATTAGAAGGTGAGATGTACTCAATAGATTTTTTTTTAGAGGGGTTGTGTAGCTTAAGTAATTTTTCCATTCTTCTCAGTGAGACACAAATAATTAAAGGCAAAAGTAGATTAATCTTTATTATATATAAAAAAAGTAATAGGAATCCAGGCTTTAAAGCACAATAGTCAGATTTTTGAAATGCAGGTCCTTTGAGGAAAATAAAATGTGCCAGGAGCTCTAAGTGATTGTATGGACTATAGAAACTGCAGTCAGTCAGGCTTTGCTGAAAGCAAAAAAAAAATAGATTAAAAGTATGTGGTAAAAGACCATAAGGAAGGAAAAAAGATGCTGAGCACCTGGGAATAGGAAAGGGTGGACACAATCTAAAAAACTTGACCATAAATGATTGAAGAAGAGAAGAACAGTAAGAATGATATTTTATTAGAATATATAAAACTAGGTAGTATGTCACTCTTTCTTCTTGAGTAATATTCTGGTAGTTGGGTAATTCCTCCTTCTCACTCAGCAAAAGCTCATCTTTTTTTTTCTGTACAAACTATATCCTAATATGATGTTCAGCCTTACCAGGTACAAACCTGTTTGTCCTCTGAAAACTTAGTTTTACTGCTAAGGGTGATGGAATAATCTCAGTCCGGAGCTCTGTTGGTGAGGTATGGTTTGGTGAGTAGAGGGTGAGTAATGTTAATTGTGGAAATGGGAGCTGGAGTGAATTAAAGAGAAAATTAGTTAATTCTTTCAGAGAGAAAAATTACTGTAGCACCAATACTGAACATGTTATGGAAAAATAGGTGCTCTGTTATAATGTCTACAGAATTCTTGCAGTGGACTGTCATCATTGGTGAATACATTAGCCCATACTTTTCAAGTAGCTTAAATGTCTGTGGATAAGTAAGACTTCTAATTAAATAACATTCTGAAAAATAGTTAAAACGTTTAAAATGTAATATGAAATGGATGTATATTTTTTAAATACCACAGACAAATACTATAGCAGAATATAGCAGATAGGAGGAAAATATGCGATATTACATGAGGAGTTCATGGACTTCATTTTCTGTGTAAATCAAAGCCACCAATTAAAAGAAAGGGTCTTGGTTACTTTTTATAAGCATTAAAAGAACAGTAGGCCCAGTCAAATTTTTGTATAGACAGCATTCAAAGTCATGTTATGGGGAGAAAACGTCTTTTAAAATAATGGCATACAGGTCCATACTCCAGCGTAAGTTTGATTTTTGTAATCTAAATTTGCACTGTGTTTAATGCTTTTGAGGTTGTGATCAGCTGCTTCAAATCTGAAGTCAGAAGAAAAACAACGTAGTGATGTATAAATGATGTAATGTATAGGGGATTTTGTAACATTCTTTTCAAATTAAATATGCTGAAGAACTATGTGAGAAGCATTTGAAAAATGCCTAAAGCATTTGGAAAGTGTGTTGGCTATTGCCAAGTTTGTATTAAATCTGAAACTCAACAGCGAGGATTCTCATTGGTGGTAGAACTTTCAAAAGGCAATTTCAAAGCTGAAATCTATTCTTCCATGCTGTCTATTAATCAAATGCACTGTCCTCCTTCACGCCCCATCCCTTGTTTTTGCTTTTCGGTGTATTGGCTTTTTCATTCCGTGTTTTGGTTACTCCATATTATTACAGAGAAGTCAATTTGTGAGGTGTAGGCATTTAAATACTTACCCGCATATGTTCTTTTTAATTATACTTGAATTTGGTACATTCTGTATCATGTCTGAAAGTTGTAATTAGTAAAACGTTGCATAGCTGGTAAAGGTTGTGTTCTGTTAATTTAAGCAATTTTATATATATTGTACAGGTAAGCACTAACAGTGGCTTTAGGCAGCTGATTTGCTATGCTTCTGAATTCAAAATGGATAGAACTGTTTCATGGATGCAAAACAAAGGTTGTATCCATCCATTTGTACTAGCTTTTCAGTTTGCCTTTGTGATGCTGACAGTGCAGAGTTAGATAGCATGCACTCAGTGAGGGAGCAACGAGCCCAGGATAGCCAACCTCTGTCTATTAGTACTCTGTACTTCACTGACAACTCTGCCTTTCATCCTATTCACCCCCATCCTCAAAACTGCAGTGTCTTCCCCAGTACAGAGAAAGCTTTTTCTGCCTGGCTTAGAGGCCCCACTGGTTCTGTCTCCAGTTTGGACTACCTGTCCTGATCCAGACATAAGGGTGACATGAAGAAAGGTACTAATACAGATGGGTTGTGTGTCTGTGTACAGTGAAGGGTATGAACAAAATTCCTTGAAGAGGTTGGGTTTATGTATTAGACTCACATAGTAAATGTAGTTTCACAATCACATCAAAGCAATCCAAACCTCTTAAGAAAAAGCTTGAAATCAGTCAGTTTAGAAGGGATTTGACCTACTGTCTGATTCAATTCAGTGCCAGTTTTTATCACTAATACTGATAAAACTGATGATTTATCCAGTTATGGAAAGAATTGGGCTAAAAACCCCCTGTAGTTGGAAGGAAGAGTCAAAAATGCCAGAAGCCTGGGTGGCGAAGTGGAGAAGCTTGAAAAACTGGATTTTTTGTCTGCGCATTATCAGATACTACAAATAAGAAGGTCAAGCAACATACTGTGGGAAAGATTTTGGCTATGTCGCATAACATTTTGATTGCTAAAGATGTTTCACTTCATAGTTGAGATAACTCCCTTTCTCAAGGAATGTTTGTTGTTTATTTTATTTTTAAATGAAGCAAATGGCACAAGATTTCCATGAGCAGAGAAGGGAGAGACTTCAGGGCCTTGTCTCTTGTCTATTTGAAGTCAAGCCCAAATGTTAGACTGTCTTTTGGGCTATCTGAATAACCAGCCAAGTGGTCTCAGCCACTTCAAAAGAGGGAGCAAGCTCTGTCTTTTCATGTGATGTGACCTGAAATCTTCAAAATCCTTTACTTGCCATTTGTGATATTTGTTGAAAGGCCATTCTTAAATAATGGTGTTGAGTGGTGGGTAATAGGTTGAAGTGGGACCTTGCAGTCATCCGCTTGGAGGTGATTTTAATAGTGATGTTCAAGAATGAATTTTGTCTGTCATTCCTATGGTATTATGAGGGACTACATTAAAAGATCGTGAAACATAAACCTTCCTCTACCATTTGAGTTAAATTTTTTTTGAAAACCTTAAGAGAAGGGACATAATTTCTGCCTTCACAGAAGTTGTGACAGGTAACTTCTAGAAAATTACCTGTATTGATTTAACCAAGCTCTGTTGTGTTTTTTTTTTTTTTTTTAATTTAGATTCCTTCAGTTCTGATGCTGAATTGACACATAGTAGAATCTTTTCTAGGCTCTCCTTCCTGCAAATGAGGTGGCTTAAATGTTACTCAGTGCTCTAGTTTAAATTGATATTCAGTGTTTTAGAGAAACACTATTTTTCTCACCCAAAATAGTGGCTGAAGAGCAGTTTGCCACTGAAATAATTCAGGCCACTCTGAATACACAAAGCATTAAGTTTAGAGTCAAAGTGTTGCTTGAGTTTTTTTTTCCAAGGCATAAAGAAAACCCATTTTGCATTTGATGCACATACAAATACATTCATATATGAACTTGTGTCTTTACATGTTACAATTGTATATAGGTGTCTTGGGTGTAGATTTGTACCTCACTGATCATATTTCTCGTGAAAGAGAACCAATATCTCAGCAAAAATAAAAATTAAATACTGTGGAAGGAGATCCCAATGAATTTGGACAATTTGGAAACCTTGATGAAAGGCATTTCAGTAAGGCTGTGGCTTTAACTCATTATGCACCTTCCCTTTTATGCCTTGCACTGATTTCCTTGGTTCTGACCTTCACTGTAGAAGTTGAGTCTCCGAGTGGTTCAAAACAAGGGTTTTGAGTGGAGGAGACTACATCCAAAGTCTGTGTCCTAGGAGCTCCATCTGCTTGGTAGGCAATTGGACACTTCTGAATTGTTGAGGGGGGTGTGCAGCAGTGCTCTGTCTAGCATTTGGTGAGTTTACAAACATGCCAAGGTTAACTTTTTTCTTGGAAATTAATCTCACCCTGGAATAGTCTTCCTGATGCTGTGGATGGGAAATGTACCCTGGGTGTTTCCTTCACATTCCTTTTGTCAACAGACTGTTGGAACTGTTTGCTTCTCTGCTTTTCGTTTTGGATTATCCTTTAGAAAAAGAAAAAAAAAATAAATCCCTGCCATCAGTTCAATAAGTAGTTCAGTTGTTGCCTCTTTTAGGTTCACGTCCTGTTGCAAGAAGACTTCAGTTTTTCACTCATGTTACTAGACATATTTAAGGGTTTAATAAGGCTTTTTCTGCTATGCTATTGACCCTGTTCCTATATGGGAACTAAATACTAACTTTTCAATAGGAAACTTTTTGGAGTTATTAGAACCTATTTCTTTCCATTTTCCTACAAAGACAGTCTAGGTTGAGGCAATTATATCTGTCAGAAGAGTGGAAAGTTTAAAGCATCTTTAAGGACAAAAGGGGTTTTTAGCTTATTTTCCCAACACTGTTGTGTAAGTTTTATGTCAGATTTTTTTCCTTGACTCAGGTAATTAATCTGCTGGGGTGGATTTTTTCTTTTAACACCATATATTTGCAGTTTCACTTCAGATGTTGAAGAGTCTTTGTAGGAGGGTTTTTGTTTTCACAGGGCAAGGTCATACACAGAGATATGCCCAGTATTCCAAGCGACTCTCTAATGCAGCAGGGAAGCTTTATCCTTGCAGAGCTGTTCATATATGAACTTGCTAGGAAATAACCAAGACAGCTTCTGATTTAAATAGGCTCCACTAAAGGAGTGGTCAAGTCACATCATTGGTATTAGTTTGCTCTATTAAGAGTTATATGATTGTCACCTGGAGCTGTATTCACGCGTTCCTCCTGCTGAAGTACGTAGTTACCCATGGTGTAGATGAGCATGAGTCAGGTAAGGAAAAATGAGTTCTTTCTTCCCTGTTCTCTTTGAGGTATCATCTATACGCATGTTTACAAACAGAAGCTAATGTTTGCAAGTCAGTACTCCACTTGTCGTTGTCCATGCTGCATGAGCTAGTTGATCACAAAGCTATGATAAGAGAATGTTGTGAAGGCAGTGTCTTAAGGACTCAGATGTTACAAGAGGGCAAAAATAATGCTGCTGTGCAAATGTATCTCAGTCTCCTTGTGGTTGGGGGTTTGTATGTCTGCTCTACACTGCTGCTGTTGCCAAGCACCCCAGCCTCCTGCAGGATGCTGCTCCTTCATCAGTGATTTGGTATTTGTTTAATCCTCATTTGATCTGGCCTGGTTTTATGTATTGTGTGCACTGAAACTACTCTGCAGGTTTGTTGCTGTCTTTGAGGGCTTTTCTGTTGTGCTTAGCACTAAAGCTCTGGTTCTTCAGGAGCACTAATTTTCACAAAACCCCTATGAAAGAAGAGGTAGAACTGTCTCAATCCTGAGCACATCAGGCTGAAGGTTGAAACATGATGCCTCTTGTGTTTCCTGGGACAGAGGTTTTAGTCTCCTCACTGTGATGGAAGCACTTCCTATTCTGACACTCCTCAGTCCACTGGCTTCAGTCAGTGCCTCACAGAGGAAAGGAGGCAGAGAAAGCAACCATTCCTGCCTATCTGAACTCCTGAGGACAAGATTTTGCAACACGAGCAGTCTCAATAAAGAGAGTACAAAGACTTTTATAATGTGAGCTTGCGTGTGAACTTAACAAATGAGGTAAAACCTAAATTCCTTCATATGCATGAGATTCAATGTCTGACTTGGACCTTAAAGGTTCTCTTTAGGGACATCTTAGTGCTTCAGCCAAGACCTAACTGCCAGCAGGCGTGCCATGCTACTGTGGCAGAGCAGGAGCACAGTTTAACCATTGCCTTACCAGTATGTTTAACAGGTTTAATTTAGTGGAAGAGTGAAATTACTGAATTACAACTCTGATCTGTGCTGCCTGTTCCCCTTCAGTTATTTTTTCCCATCCCCGGTTCTCCCCCATCCCAGGTACCTGTTCCTTACAACTTCTCTCTGCCCAGCCCCAGGTGCTGCCTCTCAGTCTTACAATTTTTTAATTTTTTTTTTTTAGACCTAATCTCTCTTCTAAAGCTTCAAAAACTCAGTTGCTGCATCTGTTTCCTTACCTATGTGTTCTCCTTCCCCACCAGCTTGCCCTGATGGGTTCCTACCTGTACTGCCCCTTCACCCTGTTGGGTTTCCCCACAACCCATTCCTGTTCACTCTGGTCTCTGGATCTACCCTGTGACATTTTCAGCCATTGCCCAAAAGTCTGAGAAGTGAGAGCTTTTCAAAGAGGAGATTAATTACAATTTTTTTTTCAGAAGGATTAATACAGGGCTTTTTGCCTACATTTCTCAGAGTAATTTGAAATTATTTTGGCGAGAGTTTCAATAATAACTGTTTTCGCTAATTTCACAAAAAAAAACAACCAAAATGAGTAGGCTGAAGCCTCTTGTCTAGAAAATACCTGCTTAATCTGAGTTAATTCTGCAGCATTACAGGCACCCTAAAGCACTGTTTTATAACGGCAATATTCAATTTCAAATCGCTGACACCAGGCCCACCTTGCTTCACAGCCCAGCAGAAGGGGTTTACCATGGGAAATGTCTTTCACTATAATATCTACAAATTATATGAAGTCAGGTCTTAATATTACAGATGGGCGCCTCCTTTGAGCAGTCTTTCTATCTATGTGGTTGTATTTTGAGGTGAAAAGTATTTATATTCATGCCTGAATTCATAATATTTCATTGTGCTTACCAGTGCTTCATACCAAACACTTAATGCAAAAGAAAACGCTCTAGCCTTTTATATACATCTAAGTCTAAAACTTTTCATATCTAATCGTAGTGAGAACCAGTTGTGATGGCTGTCACACCAACACAACAATGCCTATAGAAAAAGAGAGAGACAGGTTAAGCAGAGACTAACTTTTATTGTGCATTTTTGTGCAACAGAACAAATGGAACTGGAGGTATGTAGTAATAAAACCAATATTCAAATTAGAATTAACACCTGAAATAGTAAACTGTAGGTAACAAATGTCTTTATAATTAAAAAATATTGACTGTTTAAAAAATTCTCTAAGATTTTATATTCTTTAAAAGAAATGTGTGTTGCCACATAGAAAACAATTCACACATCCTATAGAAATTGTCACAAAAACCTTACTAGTCTATATTACACTATGCACTTTTTTTTGTACAATATCTGGTAAAGGTCTATCCCTAACCTGTACTTACTCAACACAGTACAATCATCATTAGAAAGTATTCATAGAATTAACTACACCATAACAATAAAAATATCAGGATTAATGTTTTTTTTTAATCACAGTTTCTCCACAAATATTTGTCATAGAAAATATAGCGAAGGCATGTTGGCACAGATGGGCGTGCAGTACTGCTACACAAAGTTTGAGAGAAGGCAGATACATAACTGACAGTAAGATTAAAGTGTATGGAAGGACAAGACAAGAATCTCTATCCTCCTGGGACTTTCTGGAGTGACATGATAGATAGCAGTTTCCTTCTGTCACAAGCCTGCTGTCTACATCCAGAGCTGGGAAGGGATGCGCTGGCTCGCAAAGCACACTGCTTAAATATGGATATCTCACTGTGCAAAGGGTTATGTGCTATCTATTATTTCAGGTCCCATACTATTATACCTAACATCTTGCAGATATTTAGACACTTCAATGTGTATGAATTTATAATATCCCATGAAAAAATTAACTGGAAAAAGTTGTTGTGGAAGGTTTGGGGTTTTTAAAATGAAATGGTGGGTCAAGTGGGCATGATGGCAATTAAAGATGGATAGCTGAGAAAAGTTTTTATACTCTGTTATTTTAAAGCCAAACATGAACAAAAATAGGAGCAGGTGTTTGTTAATACCTGTCTGTGACTATGATTCATGTCATTGGCCAGTGCACGTAAGCAATTGAGGGCAAAATTTTGTTCAAAAAGAAAGGCCAAAACCTGCAAAGCCATTTTGGCAGCCAAAGCGGCTTTCAGGATGAAATTATACTTTTGGTTATTTTGCACAATATGAGAGTAGAAGATTGTGAGTGGTTCCACGATGCTGGCTATGCTTTTTACACTAAAAATAAAGCTAGGCTTGCTAGTTATTTCAGCAAATCTTCAGGTTATTAAATGGAGAGGTCTGCTCAGTCCAGTAATTTTGTTCTGAGACTGTTAAAAATGAACTGTTTGTATCTTTAACATCATACAATTAAACATCTGAAAGGAAAACATCACAATGTTTACAAAAATACAGCATGATACATATCGCTGTGGACAAATTTACAGTTGACTCACACGTTCTGACATGTTTTACCAAATAGTTCTGGCATGTGTCACCACATTAAACATAGACCAGCAAGACTTACACCATCTGAGCAATGTAACATCTTCTATTATTATTCTTTTAAAAAAGTGTAAGTTCAACACTGAAAAGCTACTATAGGATATCTGTACTGTGACATTTCTGTACACTGAGTTTCTTCTCTGGAGGCCACCATGTGCTGTTGGTGGCTCCAAGAAAGTCACCTCCTGCCTTTAATGAGGGGATGCTCTTCCAAACCCCTTGGTCTAGTGAGGTCTTGTGCGATTAAATTGCTAATTGAATTTTTATAAAATAAATTAATTAATTTGGGGCCAATGAGCACCTTTCAACCCCGTTTTAAAAAAATCACCGAAATTAAAATGAACTGAGAGGTATTGGACATTTAGGGCCTAAAGCATATCCTGGCTGAGTGAAGTCCTGTCTATGGCAGTGCATGGTGGAGCCCATGTCCTGAGATGCCCTGTGGGCCATGAGAGACCAGTCAAACCCCAGGCAAAGGGGAGGCAGATGGCAGAAAGCTGTTGTGTGGGTGAGCTGAGCTTTGAGGCGTGGCCTCAATCCTGTGGGCAGGCTGGGATTAGAGGAGCACTGCATTCCAGACAGCCCTTCCTGATCTCTGAGGAATGGGCTAGGTGTCTTCTGCCTTACCTGGTGCACAGGGAGAAGGTTGGGAAGGAGAGGAGATGGGTAAAAGGAGCAATCAGTAGCTACTCCTGTGGCTTGCACAAGGTCGTGAGGAAAGCTGGGGATTGTGAGATATGCATTCAGCAGAGTCCACACTGATGAGGTAGCACTAAGGATGGTCAAAAGTGAAGTGAGCTTTCTTTACAAAAACCAGTTCCCTGTATCTGCCAGTGGGGAAATGTTGTCTCAAGAAGAGCTGGTTCAGGCTGTAAAGGATGCCAGCACAGGCCTGAGCAATCAGACGAGGGTAAGGAGATGGAAACACCCTAATGTAGAAAGGAAAGGGTACAATTTCTTTGGCATTGCATATTTCTGGAGTGCATCAATTTGGAGGAACAATCGACTCTAAACCTTTAAAATTAAAGGGTTTTAGTAGACTGATTTAAATTTTTAAAGCTGGTATCTGCTTTCAATGTTGTGCACTGTTGTGAATTCTTCTCCAACAGCTCATTTCTTATTACAGCTCTTAGACAGTCTGGACTGCATGTTTATCAAATACAGATGTCTAAACTAGGCTCTTCTTGCCCAACCTCTCCCTGAATGCAACACTGAGCAAAACCATCACATTGTCTCAATTCTTTCAAGGAATGGATACAAAATGTAAATGAAAGCAAAACCAAGAAAAGGCAATTTTAAGCCTCTACAACTATGCAATATGGCTGCAGAATAGCAGTAGACAGTTCAAAATGTCTTCTGAAATGGCAGTTTGTTTTTAGCAATCTTGTTTTAATAAAAACTGTCATGATCAACTTTAATCCTCTAGAAATCTAGATAAATATACTGTCCATCTGATATACAATGCAATTTTTAGCTGTTAGAAGTGCCTGTTATTGTTCTGGGTCTTTGTAGGATTCTGCTGTTGATGCGTGCTGCTGTTTTACCCGGAAGCTTAATTTCCTGGCAGAGTTGACTAAGGAAGTCCCTGAATTTTTCATCTTGGGTGGTATTTTAAGGTAGCATTTATAATTATGTTCCTTTCTGTTAGGAAATAGGAGATGACTTCTTTTTCATTGTAAGTGTGCAGACTAGTTCTTACATCTCCTACTTGGGGAAAGTAAATAGTACCCAGCTGTTCTGGGTTCAGGCCTGGGGTTGTTATTAATAAACAGAAGAGATAGTACCTCTGTTTCTTTTGAGATTTTTATAGGTTTTTTAGGTGACCTTTCCTCTACAACTAGATGAAATGAACTGCACTCTTCCTTTGAGGGTGTTATGAAGGATTTGGAAATAATAGGCACTGAGAATTCTTATAAAGCAGGTCTTGAAATGGATTTCTTTCTGTTAACTGGAATATGATAGGATGGAGAAGCTGAAATGTATATACTATGTGTTCAAACATGCTTTGGACTCCTAAATGACAGCAAGGTTAAGTATGTTTAACAAATACTCTCTCCTAAATTAAGTGGTTGCGACTGTTGTATGAGAGAGATGGTTCTCACTGCCATCAATCACCAGATCCATCTTGCATACCTCTATTGAAGACTTCATCCTGTGATCCTGGATGGTCAGTCCCTTCATAATACGAGTTCCCATTGTGAAGGAAAGTCCCCACCGCGCGCCCTTGGCGAGCGTGTCCTACCGCGTCACTGAATACCTTGTTGATTTGCTCTTCGGATGGCATCCACCAGTCCGGGTTGGAAGTGCAATGCATCCTAATGAACTCTGCAGGAAAACATGCAAGGATTAAAAACCAGCTTGTCTTTGCAGCATTAATTTATCGCCTGGGAGTCAAAAGCTCATGGGAAATAAAGGAGATATTGCTGCTCTACTTAAACAGAAGTAAAGCCTTATGGGGGATGTCATGATAATGCCGCTTGGACCTCTTTTATTGCTGCGCAAGTGTGTTTCTCCTCATGCAGTGTATGTTGCTATGCCTGAGCTAATTAGGTGATGTATGGGACCTGGAGATAAAATCTCTTCTTGTGGAAATAAAAAGAGCTAATTTGAAGTGAAGACTGTGATTGGGTATGCGTAGTACATATGAAAGCTAACATGAACTGTGATGTATTTAATTTGAAACCTGTTAGTATCTATACCTCAAGGTGATTGCTGTCGTAGATCTTTATGACCTCCCTCTGCTGGCAGCTTCAGCACCTGCAGGCTGCAGGAGCCCACAACCTGCTGGAAGATGTCACTGCCATTATTTTGGTTTGATGCTTCTTTCTGTTTGGGATATCTTTCCTTTTAAGTTCTGCTCTTTTCATCTCCCTGTATTTCACACCTATTTTTTCAGAGACAACTGGCCTTAGAAATAGCTAAATGAGATTAGAGGATTGTGTTGGTGAGCCTTGCAATAGTTTTCAATGCAGGAGCAAATGAATTGTATGACATGTAATTTAGCTATTTAAGTGGCTGCTGCTTCCACATACAGCTATTTGTATGTGATGATGACATTTTTTTCTAATTTATTTTTCAGATTCTTTGATATGTAATACGCTAGACCTTGCAGAAGGTGCCTTACCAATTCTGGAGTTGTAACTCCTAGACATAGCTCAAATAGGTATATTTGGATTTTGAAACACCCAAATACAATTTTAAATGTGCGGGCACCTTATTAGAGATATTAGATGCAGTATACCTCATATGGAAACTGAGCTGCTTATTTATTCTGTAATATTAGTTATTCCCTCATGCAGTATTGTGTATCCCAGGATATTTTTAAATTCTATTTTCTACTGTTGACAAGCCAACAGCACAATAAGTGGTGTAAGGTAACTTCATTACTGTCACCACGTCTTGAGATGGGGACTGCTGTGCTTTTACATGAGTTCCTGTGCCTGCAAGGTATCTCATCTGTTGAACAATTAGGATGTGATTTTTGCATAGCTATTCCAGCAGTATGTCTGCAAAAGTGATAGCAATCTCTGTTTTAAATTCATTTCCCTGGAAATCCGCACAGGCAACAGTAATTCCTTCCTAGTTATGCTCACGTGTGCCTCCACAGATGCTATAATTTAAGCATGCCAGGCTGTTTTAAAGCTGGTTCCAGACACGAGTCAATTGTAGGAATATATTACAAACGTTTATAGATATTTAAACTACTCTGAGTGCAGAGAGAGAACTAATTTGCACTCCCTACTATGGTGGAAAGGTATAATTGGCTATTGGCTGAGAATTAGTCAACACTCATTACCTTGGCTTGTAAATGGGCAGGAGACAGTGGCCAACTCTTGGCACTGGAGAAAGATGTCATGTTCCCACCCACGCACAAAAGCCCAAAGGGAGAGTTGTCTACTCTGCTTTCTTAGCTGGTCCTTAGATATATTTTGCCTTCCTCTTCAAGTTTCTGAAAATTAAAGAAATTACCCTTCCTCTTTCTCCCAAGGGATGTTCCCCACATTCTGTATGCCCAGGACCCCAGGAAGGAGAGTGGCCGTAAGCAAAAGTACAGATAGATTTACTGTTAGTCTTGGGAGGCAGGGGACAGAAAGGGAAAGAAAGGGAGGAAAAGGGTATCAACACTCTGCTTGTGTATAAATTAGGTGAAATTCAAAGTAATTTAGTAAATATTAAAGAATTTGTATCCAGCCTTCAGTTTTCAGGAAAACTGCTGGAACCCCTACCCTTTCTCTAGACCTCCACAGCATGGGGCACAATGGACTTGCCCTTCAATTAAGCTCTGATAAGAGTATTCAGGTCTGGTAGAGTATCATACAGCAGGTTAAAAGACTCCTTTGTCTTTTTTAAAAAAAAGAGCCTCTTTGTCTAATTTGTTTGCATGCAAAATCTGAGTTAATTATCTTGTTACCAATGTATCCTGTTCACAAATCTTACCTACTTAGCCCTGCTGGATTTTTCTACCCTAGATAGGAAGAGGTTCTGTCTGATGTATCTAATAACCACATTCAACCTTCAGTTGAATGACTAAAGATATTTTTATCACTACTGACCACAATATAGGTTTCTACATTGCATTGATTAGTGAATATTCTTGAGGTAGTTCAACCAAAATCCTGTAAAATTTACTATGAGTAAATTAAAGAAATAATAAGAGTATGCATTTATAAAATGCAGGTACTAGAAACATATTTTTAATTTGGCTTTAAAAAGTCTTGTTTTGTGTATTTTAATATAAAGCTTGTTTTTCAAACAATTTTAGGAAATGAAAGCACAGAACATTCTTCTCAATCTGTACCCTTTCTTTATATCATCCAGTATCCTCTGACATTGCAGAATGTGTGCAGAATTCCCTTTCCTTTTCAGGCCAAACATGGGGGAATATCGTTCCCTAGCTTTTTCAGGCAATGTTGCATCAATATGCCAAAAAAGAAGTTAAATTCTTAATAACACTTTTGTATACATTTTATAGGTAATTAACCTGTAGATGTTCTTGATCCTGTAAGATGCTCAAACCTATTCTGAAAATTGGTTAGCTTGTAACTCCAAGGGTGCACTGTGTTTTTCTACACAGTAGACTATAACTATTCCTTTGGTTAGTTTTGCTGTGTATCAGTCTTAAAAAATACCCTGATAGTTTCTATTATAATAGAGTGTAATCAGGACTGTCTGGATTTTCTTCTGTGTTTAAGGTGTATTAGTGTCATGTGGCTTTGCATTTCTCCTCTCTTTAATAAGCAGCCTTGTTTTTTCCCATCAAAAAATAACCCAAACAAATATATAATACATACATACATATATGTATATATGTATAAAAAGAAAGTAGAGGGTTTCTGGCTGCTTGTCATCTGCCTGTGAAACCCCTTCTGGTTCTGTAACTGTAAGCCAAATGCTTCTATCGAGCCAGAGCCAATGTGGTGAAATGAGATCACATATGGTGGACACTGAGTGAAAAGATGCAGTACCTCTGAGACATGTTACTTTTACTGGATCCAGAGGACGTCTTTCAGGACCTGTCTCTCCTGACTGCACTGACCTTTTCCTTTTTCCAAGGCCGCATGAGTACTTAAGCTCATCGGTTGTGAAAACAAATCTGATGAGATAGCGCAGGAGCCGTCGTCCATCTTTCTTGGAAGAATTTACAGCCTCATCCCACTGTTTACTAGTGATGTAGACAGGGTAGTTGTTCAGCAACTGCTTACTCCCCTGAAAAAATGAAATATTTCCATTGCTAATTTTACAAGGCAAATAAGTAAAAATGTCAGTTGCAATAAAAGATACGCTTCTAAATTAGCCATGATACTGACAGTGAAACACAACACAAAGTGAACACATTGTTCTTACTGAGAATGAGTACTTTTAAACTTAGATTTCCATTTTTTAGAACTCAGGTGAGGCACAAGAAATACATTTTGAGAGGTGGGTATTGATAATTTCCACTTCAAAAAGCTGGTTAAAAAGAGTTAAGAATCAGTGACTGGGTATGCTGTTTAAGTATAACATTTCTACTTAGTATGTTAAAATGCATAGAAAGGGTCTTTGAAGAGTGTGATCAAATGGATCACTTCATCACAGCTGACAGTTTACTTCAGAGGTGACTCTTTTGGTCTATTTTTATAATAAATTTATTACTTCTGTAGAACACACCTGAAACTTGACAGCAGTTATGTTACTGTGAAAAATGTAAAGAAAATAAATAAAGAAACTATGAAAACTAAAAGCTTTGTTATTATTAATGAATGCGGTATTAACTCAAATTATAGCTTTACAGAAATGTCACTGTGTCAGCTGGAAAGAAATTTTGCTTTTAACCTTTATAATTTGTGTGCTTCAGTATTACAACAATAAATTAATGCTGTGGGACTAATAATGGGGATTCCTGCAGTCCACACACATTTATAAGCCCTCTTAAGTCAATTGTACCTAAATTGTATTTAATTCTTGTTGTCCATAAAATGCTGTAGTCCAGGACTACCCAATTAATGTAAGATGGTACTGTAAATACTTGTAATAATACAATAATACTTGAAATAATTAAAGAACACAAAAACCTCAAACTACACCCTCCTAGAGACTCAGTCACTTTTACAGCTGCACCTCTTTATGTAGAAGCCCAATTAGTAAACTCTTCTGCAGCCCCCAGCTTAGAGAGGAGTTCTCAGTGAGCGAGGGAAAAAGGGTGTGATGCTCAGTGAGGCAATCAGCTTCATCATGCTGCACTTGTGGGCAACTGCTGCAAAGTTCTCCTCACTTCCACGTCTTTGATATCTGAAAACTATTTTAAGGACTACCCTTGCCTTCTTTCATGTAATTTATTATAGCATCTTGGGAGACAGCTTGAGAGCATCTTTGAAGTTTTTCCTCAGGTATTCGCTTTTTAATTTCTTTGCAAATTTGATAAATACATGGAAGATTGAATTTAGTGAACACTGTGCTGAGGGGGTCATTAGAATTATAGTCTATATGATCTGGAGTACTACCACTTCCCAGTAGGGGTAGCATCACATGGAGCTGAGCCTGTGTAATTGTCTGCTACTTGTTTGCCTTGCTGCAAGCTGCTGGCTAAGACAGCAATGGGCGAATCCAAAACTCTGCAATGGAAGCCAAAATATAAAGGAAGATATGTGCTTTGCCTGAGAGGCTACACCCCACAAAAACAACTCAACACTTCATTCTCCCTGTAGCTTGTAAATTCAAGCTTTTAACTCCCAAGAGAGATACCTATAGTGTAGCTCCACTACAATTTGGGATTTTCTCTTCACACTTCATTGTCTCCACACACTGCAAAAGGGTCAGGGTCAATTCCTCCCCCTTCATTCATGATACAAGAAGCTGCTTTAATTTTTGCCAGGTACATGAGCCTCTGGGAAGCCACTAACAAGTCTGAAGAGCTCTATGATCAAAGAACATTGCTCCTTGTCCTCTGCCACCATGATAAAGGGGCTGGAGAAGGAGGAGGAGCAGAGGGGCAGCATGCAAAGCTCTTTGGAAGTATTACACTCTTATGCTAAAGCAACTGTGACCACTCTATCCCAAGAGGAGCTGACGCTAGTACTTCCGTGGTTTGTTCCACTACAGAAGTACACAGGGCCATGTCTTACTCATGCTGCTACTTACTTTTTTCAGCACCTAGCTCCTCATCCCTTATAAAGTCATTTCCTAGCTTAGATTTCTGAAACCTTTTTTTTTTGCTATTACAAAAAAGCTCTAGTGAAGCAAGGGCCATTGTGGGAAGATGGCTGGGGGTAAAAATTAGAGGAGACTAAGAATTACAGAGTAAATTGCAGCTGGTACTCCATAGGTGGAATGTGGTCGACATGCATCATAGAGCCTTGCCATACAATGATAAGCAGCTGCTACAGGGAATGTAAGAGAAGGTGGAGAGGAGATGCCTCAGCCTCCCTCCATAGAAATCCCTGCAAGGAGGGGAACTTACTGATACTTTGTAGTTGATAAAACTGCACCTGTCAACCAAGGGAGATAGATGGAGATGCCCGGCTGCCGAGCCAACAATTACGGCAAAATATCTCTCCTCAGATGAACTTGGTTCATTAAAGCCTAATTGTAATATTACCGCACACCTCCATCCCAAAGCTACCCGCCTCCAAGGTATGACCACCCCATGCACCCTATATTCTTTTGACTATTATCTTTAAAAGCAAAGTGAGACAGTTTTACACCAGTCAGTACCAAAGGTATTTATGACTAAAGTCACCCAAGCTCCACGTAAACATAAAGAAGGAGTATAGACGTCAGTTGAGAACGGGGAGAAAATCGGTGAAGACTCCATCACAACTGCTGGGATCAGTCGACAGCTGCATCTGACTTCTCCCTCACAGGGACACGTATTGGGTAAGAACCATACTCTGTGGAACTGAATACTGCTATTACGATTCGAGCTTGCTTTATAGTATAGTACATTGCTTTAAATATGCTTTTGCAGTCAGATACTACCACCAGCAATCTTCAAACCTCATTAGCCTGTCACAATTTCATATTAATAGTGTTATTCCATAAACTGTTAGTGTGAGTCCTTCACAGACACTTGCATTTGCCAGCAGTGGGTAGCACATTCAAACAAGGTGGGAAGACCTGCTGAGGGGCCTCCCTTATGCAATTGGCTTAGCTCCCTGAAAAGGGCAGTCTAATCATCCTTGGATCCAGCAGGACTGTTTAGTGGAGGGTTCCCATAATGGAACAATGGCAGACTGGTTGGGCATAAGGATCATGGCTTTCCTGGGGCACTGACAGACAAATAAATCACTAAGGGTTGAGGAAATCTCCCCTTTTCATGTGACAATCATTCTTACTGGTACCAGCGCAAAGTACAAGCTGCAGGTAACTTTGTAGGTAGGCACTGTCTTGCTTTTAAGCCCTGGTGGGAAGGGCTTATGCAATGCAAGCCCACAAAACAGCACAGGGTAAGGCTCCAGGCTCGCTCATGTGCAGTAAGGATGGATGCTCATATGTGGCTTTGCTAAGCAGCAAGCTACCCTAGAAGACACCTCTGTTTACATATATAAATACCACTGATATAAACAGAGTACAGAAAGGCCTAACACCTAGATTTCATGAGAGCTCACATTACTATTAACTGAGGAGATGGTAATGAATTTTGTGTCATTTCCTCAGCCTCAATTTTATAATGCTTCTCTTTTACTCCCCCTGAAATTTAAGATAGTATATTTGTATTTTCCTCATTCTTCTCCAAAGGCATTATGTAGGGTTATCCCACTGTTAAACAATTACTGGGTTCCTGCTACAGTTACACATTCATTGCTTTCTCTGAAAGTAACGCACTTCTGGGTAAAATATTTCACTAAATATATGATGTGGTTTGGTGTGTCCAGCAGTCAATTAACTAAAACAAACATAAAACCCCCCAGAAATGAAATAAGCAGACCCTGAAGGAAGAAACAAAATACAAATGCCATCATGCTTGTATTTGTAAATGATTAAGCTTATGAATAAAAGATTAATATCTATGTGTCTAATTGAATGAAAAATTACATCACTTAAGCTATTTCTTGTGGGACATTACTGAATGGCCTTAGTTTTTACAGTACTTGAAAATTTTAGTTAAGCAAAAGTGTTAAAAAACCCAAAATGAATCTTTGGACTATATTTGAGTGATAACAACTAGTGATATATACAAATTTAAATATGTATGTACCAATTTGCACAGGATAAAACTAGAATGGAGGAGCAAAATGATGCACACCCTGAACTGCTGCAAAATATTTTCAGTGAAAAAAACTACGGTAAGTTGGACTATGTGAGGCTCGTACTACGTATCATTTAAGTACAAAGTAAAATAAGACTAGACCTAAGTCTTCCCTCTTCTGATTTTTTTTTCTGTGAATGGACAGTGACACGTACACAAAAACATGCATGGCAAGAGTCTCAAATACAGACAGTCTAAATGAGAAAAGTCTCAACAAAGCCACTTCACGTCAGGCATTTTTACAAGCCTGGATAGAAACACACTGGAACAAAATTAACGTGAGTTATACTAAAGCTGATACAGAGACCTATACATCTACCTTCTAGAGAAGGGGAGGACTTACATGTCCTACTTTTTCACTGCAACACTTTTAAAAAAATCATAATTGCAAAAATTCTCAAACTCTCTATCAAGTACAAAATTGTCAACACTCAACATTTTGTTTGGGTCGCTTTCTAAAAGCAAAAAGCTCTCCACAGACTTGCACAAGTCTATATTTGGGTCTGTCTGCAAAACGAAGAAAACATGTATTTTAGTGTTAAACAAGTTAGGGCTACCCAGTTGTGTCTGGGTCTGTACACGACATGTTGGTAAACCCCACACATAGGCTGCAGCCCCTGTGTACTGGCAGCCAACATGTGCAGCCACTGTCAATCACCCAGCTACAGTTTTCACCAAGCTAGCCCTAGCCTAAATTCTTACCAAAAAAATGATGTTTCTGAGGAAAGGTGAGAGCAAAATTATCCAAAGCAGGGCAAGTGCAGCTGGTGCTGATGGAGGGAGTTGCATGCTGCTCAGTAAAGTCATTCTAGATTATACTAATGATAAGTCTCCTCCATTTGGCAGATTACTGTACCTAAAAATGACAGCTTAACAGTAGATTTTACATATTTTTTACTGCTAAATTTATTCCTTCTGTGTCTACTGATTTATTTGCCTACATGTTTTCAATGACTTGCCAAGCATAAAAAGATGTAGTTTGTCTTCACTGTATACTACCTCAGTTGGATGGTCTGCTGGCTGCGGTACCATAAGCTGGTTGTGATGCTGAAGTACGGTCTTCAAATAATCTAAAACAGTCTGGCAGGGCACTGCATGAAACAAATTGCAATTATTGTATATTAGCTATATAGCATCAAATAAAACAACAATATTAAATCAAGCAATTTTATTCAGGATCTGTCTTGTACATCTGCAAGATTTATTTCAAATAGGAAATACTTCTCATTTTGATTTGTGTGGACACTTCATTTAATAAGCATACAACAGATGTTGTATTTCCTATTTGAGATCTCTGACATTGCTTTTATTTTCTGCCCACTAGTTTTCAAAGGAATTTTTTCCTAATTTGAAATTATAATTATACAAATTAGGTCAGCAGTAATGATAATAAGAAAAAGATCTGTAAATACTGTAAAAAGCCCAAATCATACAAAGGAGGAAATTTTTCTTGGACCTAAATAATGCATTGATTAACACATAAATATGCTCAAATGTTCTTGAACTACAATCTGACTAACTATACTGAAGAGATCCACTGATTCACATACTCTAATTTCTATTCACTCCCTCCTCCCAAATTTGTTATAAAATTAGGTGTTAGGCAAATAGCTTTATTTCTCTTTCCCTAATTCTTCCTGCTTTCCGTTCCCATCACTCTCATCCGTTTCAGTAGTGGTACCAACATCCTATTCCCTTCTGTTGAGGTGATAGGTTAATTAGGGATGATTCAATTACGGGTCTCTCTTAAGCAGATGCTGCCACATCCCTGATTAACTCTGGAGTATTTTTGAGATACAGCTCTTTTCTCCTGAGCCTGAAACACCATGGGAGAATTAAACAGATACTAATGAACATTACGACTGACTTGTGCAAGACTAAATAATCACAGTTTTTAAGGTACCTTACCACTCTCACATTTTATAAAATATTGACTTAATCATAGCTTCAGCTAAAAACCCAGAAGAAGTATTTGTGTTTTTTTCTTTTTTTCTTATTAATTGGCATTTTGTGTTTACCACTGGAAAAACGTGGTGTTTTTGGCTTTGTCTTAAGATGGCAATCTGAAAGCTAGCATAGAAATAGCTGAGATTATCTCAAAGTAGAATTTACAGGTATTTTGCACTCTTTCCTCAGCATTCACACTGTGCAGCAACTATGCTCCTGTCTAGGCAGCCAGGGTGCAGAACAACTTTATTCTGTGCAAACCAGACTTTACTGAGGGCTAAGTGGTGTTACATCCAGCAGTCAGCATACAGAAACCATGCAAAGTGCCTGATATGATGAATAAACTCCTATGTTATTGCACACTGACTTCTCTGTAAGGCAACACATCAGTGTAGTTACTCCTGTTGCTGATTTTTCACACAGTAAGTAATTTCACTGCAGGATATCCAAAGATGTGTTTACCTGTGTTCTTCCAAAGGGATGGGGCACAAGTGAGACAACAAGAAATTATTTAACCTTTTATGTTACCAGCAGATGAAGTACAACTCTACTTTAGCAGTATGCTGCTGATAAAACACCTTCTCATTACCAGTGAGATACACAGAAATACTAAAAGCTGGATGACTTCTATCTTTATAAAAGTAATGTTTTGAGCACAAAATTGTATGATTTTGCTATCGTTGTAGTGACTGCAGGACACTGAGCATTTTTGACTTGCAAAGCCATCGCACAGCACAGTTTGCTTTGGTATAAATAACCTCAGCCTTTCACACTCCAGGTGCTACTTGTAAATCTAGACTTCTTGGGCTGTTGTATTAACTGAAGCCTAAAAGAACTCACAAAGAAGGCAGCATAAGACAGAGTCGAAGCTTTGGTTTTGTTGCTGTGTCCCTCTTATGGCTCCGCAAATACTCTTTGTCAAGAATTGTGCCCTCCAACCCTGAAGCCGACGTAACTTTGTAAGAGCCTGCGGCTCCCAGCTGTCAAGACGAATAATCACTTAAAACTACTAGCTTGTTTATTTTGTTTATCTTTGACTCTGATGTGGTCTTTAGAGAGTTAACAAGATCATAATCCCAAGAGCTGCTGCTCTTATGCATGTATTCAGTATGACCTATATCACCAACAAGGATCTGCACCTACTGTAACCAAGGAGAAAGACACCAATGTCGGAATAACACTGTCTCATGATTTAGCAGAAAGCCTGTGGTGAGGCAGTAATTTTCCTGTCTATTAGGGAAGATGTTTCCACAGCCTTTACATTCTGAAAGTGCCAGCGTCTCAGAAAGGACACTGGAAGTGGTAAAGTAACCTGGCTTGCAAAGAGTGAAGGAGCAAGGTCTTTGCAGGAGTTAAGGGTGAAGGAGTAGGGTCTACAGAGGACTTGGTATACTGGGGAAGGCTGGTTTTACTAAGATTCTAAGCAGGACACATATAAGAGGTGGAAGGTACTTGCTGTTTATTGATCCAAGTTTTAAGACTTTGTTGTTATTCTAGGTATCCGTGTGTTTTAACAAGTGCTTATATGGCATAGCTTTTCACAGCTTGCTTTGCAGAGTATCCTAATTTCTAATAAATAATTGAATAGTGGGTGTGGTGGACACCAACTGTGCCAATGACAAAAGCTGGGCTGTGATAACTCAGCCTAAGCTGCCACACAGCACAGCAACTCCCTGGACTAAATTCTCCTTTCACCAAACAGCATCAGTGGGTAAAACGCAGTACAACTCAAGCCATCATCTCCCAGTGACGCAGTTTCTACCCTTAGTTCATCACTACAGTGTATGCTATTTCACCCTCAGGAACATAAACCTTATTTCAAGCCTGCATTTTGTTTTCGTTCAACTGGGTTTTATAATATCTTTGGAAAGTAAATGGAATATTCCTGTCAATTGCTACATACTCATGGGTAGTGGTGAAGTCATTTAACTATCTTCCCTTTACAAAGCTCCCTTCCCAAAGTGCTGGGCTCCTGCTAAAAGCAGAGTCCCTACACCAACTTACAGGTCTGTACAGCTGAAGGCTGTGGCCCTTTTGGCCTTGCTATATATCAATACTCAGGCAGAAAGTCACGGTGTTTTCCAAGAGCCTTTTTCAGTGCACATTTCCCAGGGGCTGAAACCAAGTAGAGTGATGTTCTCTGTGCCTCAATACACAGTAATCGGCACTGTGATCGGCCAAGTCTGTCATCTCTCATCTTCCTCACTCATTGCTACCTCCGTGTTGCTGTGAGCGATGACTGTGTGCTTTCTTTCACGGATTAAGGTATTAAAAGCATGGGCTGTGAACAGTTTCACAAAAAATCCCTCCAGAAATGTAACTGCATCATAGCAATTTCTTGAATACAAATATGTTTGTATTTCTGAATCGCTTTTTTGTAATACGATGTTATGCAACACCCTGAATATCTGCAATACCCTCATCAACCAAACTTCTCATCTCATCAAAGCCATAATTTGGCAAGATGTTGCCTAGTGCTAATGCCATTATTTCCTTTAGTACTCTATTAATTGAAGCTGGCATCAGCTGTGCAATTAGTTTTTCTGGGCTCAGTATCAGGCCAACAAACCCACAATCTTAATGACATCTCATATATCCTTAAAAAAAAAGGAAAGTCAGACAGTATTTGCATGTTTTGGTCTTCCAGAGCAGACGAAATATTCTAAAACACAAAGAAAAATCATGGTCAGAGTTTTCTTTGTAGCTTTTGTGAGATGTCCAAACCTCATGATTTTGAAAACATCACACTTTGGTAGCGGCTGCCTAGTGCTTTTTTTGGTAATAAGTTGATGTACGCTTAAAAAAACATGATGTGCACTTTGTAAAAAGCTGGTATGCCCAAGCAGCTACTGCTCCCAGTGGCCTGTGCTGCAGCTCTCCTGACAATGACCATCTCTGACTCTGGTCTTGAACCACTCTGGGATGGAATCAGCATCTCTTCATAATTTTCTAAAAGGCTGGAAATTCTGGCTCTGAGTAACAAGCTCTTGAGCTGTCCCAATATTGGGAGAGAGTTGGGACATACAGGTGAGGCTGCAGTCTCACATGAAGCTGTCAGTGAACATATGCTAACACCCAGAGTTATGATACTGATAGAAAATATTTCTACCTTCTTACCATCATCATAATATTGGTGAGACTGCATCATCTTACTCTTCACAAGTCCCAGACATACTCAATATCAAGTTCCATATTATTGATAAAACCTATTTTCATCTGATAACAGTCCAATATGGTTATTAGGATGACATATTTTTCCTTTATCTTTCCAGGGAAAGAAAGCCTTCCTGAGACAGGGCTCCAGGTTTAATTTTAGTTATTGATTTGCCACTGATCCTAACTTCTGCTTTTTACTCATTACCATCAACTTCCCCTATAATCTATTTGTTATGTTTCTAACTGTTCTTTCCCTTTCCCTCCAAGCTGGTTGTTTTTGTAACCAGCATGACACTTTTCCCTCTAGACAGTCTTTTGATACCTTCAATAATATGCTTTTAATGTCACCCAGTTATCACCCACTCTGCTTGTTTTTAAACCTTTGTCTCTAATAATTGTTTCCAACTTTTTATGAAGTGCAAGGAACCTCTCTATTACCTGTTTGGGCTGGGTTTTTGCTCATTATAAATGTTACTGTGCCACAACCACTTGTATTGATGCCTGTCAAAATGAGGGCTCTCTATCCTCCCCAAAATGTGGCCAGCCAGTGTATAACACTCCAGGGCTGTTTATATTGCCAAAGCATAGTGCTTTGGGCTTCTGTAAATAAGAGAAATAAGGCACATCTCCAAGGTAAATAAAGTGTATCTCCAACCTCTCCTGCAGCATCAGACAGCCCTAGTGAGAAGGGATGGCTCACCCCCAGCTTCACAGTGCATCTCCCCGCAGTGGCCTCAGCACCATAAACAGACAGTATGAAGTCTGGTTATTCTGTTCATTAATGAGATTTTGTGCTCTGTAGACAACACTGGCTAGTATTCCTCCTGGTGTTTTGCAGAAGATGAGTATCTTAGAGCTCAAGACAATTTAACTCCGACTCGTCAGAGAGGAAGAGAATTGGGAAGGGTGTACATCTATGTCCACCCCACTCAGGCCAGCAGCTGTTAGTTAAGATTGGCTCAGCATTGCAATGTGCCCTCTTTTGCTTGACCTTGAGGGATGCTCCTCTCTGAGTTCATTGCAGGGCATTTCTAAATTGATGCTTGACTGTCAAAAAGACACAACAAATGATAGGGAACGTGCTGACGAACCACATGGCTGTGTGAATTTCTTGTAACATTAATGGAGATGCCTTCTCTGCCTGAGATTTGGGCAAGTGTGCACAGCTTGGATTATTTTAGCTTATACAGTCATTTGTTTCAATAGTCAGCTGAAAGCCAGTGAAAGCTGGATAGTCTATGAAGGCAAGTAGTTGAGCTCGAAAAACAGAAAGGGACAAGATGGTGGGGGTTAGGATCTGTGGAGGAACAGATCTCAGTGCTTAAGACCCTAAAAATTTGGATGTTTGTGACTGGATGGTAAAATAAATTCAGCAATCATTTGAAATGAGAGCAGCCAGCAGAAATCAGAAGAATCAACATTATATGTAGAAGGATGTTAAACATTTCCTAAACTTACCTATACGCCTGCCAAAAACAAGGGAAGGGCAAAAAAATTCTAGTAAATATCCCATTACTTTTAAACCCCCTCTTAGTTGTGTTTTCCGTGTGGAATGGAAAACCATTTAATTTCTATTAATCTGCATTTCAAAAGATATTAGACTTTCAATTTTCTTTTGCAATGTATTTCTTCCAGAAATAAGAATGTTCCCCTTCCATATACCTCTGGGATGTACATCTCTGCCTAAATAACAGATGAAAAGAGAGAAAGCAAGACTACTGTACATCTCTATTTTAAGTGATGCTGCCACATGCTCCTGTGGCTTTTACTTGTCTGTGCTCCCTTACTTTTCTTCATTCATTAAATCACAGAATTCCTCGGTTGGAAGAGACCTCCAAGATCATCGAGTCCAACCCTTGCCCTAACACCTCAACTAGACTATGTCATGAAGTGCCACATCCAGCCTTTTTTTTAAACACATCCAGGGATGGTGACTCCACCACCTCCCCAGGTAGACTATTTCAATACTTTATTATTCTGTGAAAAACGTCTTTCTCATGTCTAACCTACACCTTCCTTGCTGCAGCTTGAGACTGTGTCCTCTCGTTCTGTCAGTTGCTGCCCGGTGGAAGAGACCAACCCCCACCTGACTACAACCTCCTTTCAGGAAGTTGTAGAGAGCGATAAGGTCACCTCTGAGCCTCCTTTTCTCCAGGCTAAACAACTCTAACTCCCTCAATCATTCCTTATAGGGCTTGTGCTCCAAGCCCCCCACCAGCCTCGTTGCTCTCCTCTGGACACACTCAATCATCTCCACGTCCTTCCTAAACTGAGGGGCCCAGAACTGGACACAGCACTCCAGGTGCGGCCTCACCAGTGCCGAGTACAGAGGCAGAATAACCTCCCTGCTCCTGCTGGCCACACCGTTCCTAATGCAGGCCAGGATGCCGTTGGCCTTCTTGGCCACCAGGGCACACTGCTGGCTCATGTTAAGCTGGTTATCTATCAGCACCCCCAGGTCCCTTTCTACCTGGGCACTGTCCAGCCACTCTGCTCCCAGCTTGTAACATTGCAGAGGGTTTTTGTGGCCAAAATGCAGAACTCAGCACTTAGACTTATTGAATTTCATCTTATTGGATACTGCCCAGGTATCCAACCGATCCAGGTCTCTCTGGAGAGCCCTCCTTCCTTCCAATAGATCGACACAAGCTCCCAGCTTAGTGTCATCCGCAAATTTACTGATGAAGGACTCAATACCCACATCCATATCATCAATAAAAATACTGAACAGCACTGGTCCCAGCACAGACCCCTGAGGGACACCACTGGTGACTGGCCGCCAGCCGGATGCAGCACCGCTCACCATCACTCTCTGGGCCCGACCATCCATCCAGTTGGTACCTCTTGTGCTCCCTTTCAGTTGTGAAGTTTCCCTGCTGAAGGGACATTGTCTGTAGACTCCTCTACTACACATTTCCACTGTTGACAACTAACAGGGAAACCAAGGAGCCCCCCATGAATGAGGACAGCAGTTTGTGTCACCAAAATGCCAAATGTTGGCCTGCAAAGGGTAAACTAAAGTTGAGACCAGGCTGAACTACAACTCCCCACAAAACTCCCACCAGCCCCTGCTCCCCAAGGTAGGCTAAGATACCTGGCCTCCCAAATTCTTGTGAGTTTGTACACAGAAGCGTGAAGAAAATAGGTAAATAAAGCCTCGGTCTGCTGCAATTACAAGTTTTTGTATTCAGGCTGGCTTAGCAAAGTAAGCCGGCACCCTCAAGCAGCAAAGCAAAACCATGCTGCAAATTCAAATGTGTTCTCATGCCAAACACTGGGTGATCGTGCTCGAGGCTCTCTCTTCTCATACTAACCTCACACTTTGAAGCTGAACAGCAGAACAAGGCCACAGATCAGACCAAAACATCCAGAACATCAAAGGAGACCAAAGAACTGGTTAAATGTGAACATCAAGAAAAAGGACCAAATAAAAGGACATGAAAAAGTGTTCATCATAAGCCTCGATGGCTGCTTTATCTACACTGTGGCTGTGGTGGGCTCTTTGGAAACACAATGCTTTTAAATCATAAAGGAGACAGGATTTGTAGGGAAAAGTAATATCTTTTATTAGATCATCCAATAGTGAGGAAAGAGTCAAGCCTTGGGCACACAAAACCTCATGGAAAACTTGTCTGATTTTTTCAATTACATTGATATTAACTCTACCTGCAAATCCTGCTTTGCTTTGGCTACTTCCAGCCACCATGAATGCCTTCTCTATAGGTGATCAGCTCTCTACATTTAAGGGGGTTTTCTACCTCCATCCTGTGTGCTGGAGTATTTTTGCTGCAGGTCTAACGAGGTAAGAATAATCACTGTACTTATCAAACAGTGCTTCATCTTATTTATACCTTTTCACTACTTTTAGACTGCTTTGTCCAAACCATATAGCAAAGCTGGGAGCACCAGGAGACAAACCCCAACTCATGATTTTAGGCCTTTACTTTAGCCATCTGGAAATATCTTCTCCCCTTTAGGTAAAAAACTGTAAGAAAATCATGCTGACAATAACAAAGAACTGCTTAATATCCTCATATATGTAAATTCAGGTCTTACATGCAGTTCCACAAATTGGTCTTTAATTTCATTATTGAGAATGTATCACAGCTTCAGTAATTTCTATACAGAGATTAGGAGACACTTTTCTCCTTCTATAGATGGATTAATTTGCTCTGTTCTTGATGGTCTCAAAACCTTAAAGAGCCAATGATAAGTTTACCAAACACCTTCCACAAATTATCTAATCTTTAATTACTTTTCAAAACAAGACAAAATAACACACTGAATGAAAATGTTTCTCTTCTTTTTAGTTGAACTGAAAATGTTTGGTTAATAAAAAAAATATTGGGGAAAGTGAACAAGTTCCAAGAAATCACACTGGTCAAGAAACCAAGCACTGAAATATGAATTTTTCTTCATTTATTCTATAGCTGGAACAATTAAGATTTTACACAAATTGAAGTATTGTTTCAGTCAAATCAAATGGGTACTTTTTGAGGAAAAAAACCTCCTCCCCTCCAACAATCAAAATATATGCAATATTTTACCCATCATTTTTCTCCAATGGTGATCAGTGATGCTAGGCTATAGGCAAAAAGATCCTACACAACTGGAGGGCTTCTACAGCAACAGGGCAAAGTCCTGAAAACTGAAAAATCTTATTTTCTGAGTCCAAAAGCTACAGGAGGATAATATTTGTTAAAAAAGAAAAATAGTCCTTGTCTTTACATCTGCTGAGAAAACACTCTTCTTAGTATTCCCTTTTGTGAGCCTTGCTTTGCAGAACTAGAGGCAGAGATGTATAGTGGCAACTATTTTTAGATCACAAACTCTCATGGATTTTAAAAGGGCTTTTGCATACGGAAAGTAAGAAAAAGCAATGCAAAGTTTTTCAGGAAAAGGATAAAATGATTCATATTATACAGCAGAAGGGAGAGGTTGGTACTTTTATATTCTGTTGAGAGAGTTCTAGTGGGAGTCGCAGTGACTATGGGGATGGCACGGTGCACATTACCACCGCCCCACGGGGTCCCCTGCCAGCCTCATCGAGCAGCTCCAGAGCAGTTCTCCCTAAGATGAGAAGGAAAACCAACACATTAAAAAAATCCTATTTTTCAGTGGCTTGATGGAGACAGTATGACAGCCTTCACACTCCTCTAGCTGCCTCCACAGTTGCTTCTCCACTGCACTTATTGCCTTCCCTGGCCCATTGGATGCCTAGCATGAGGTGAATGAATGAACAGGGAAGAAAGTTTGTGCTCTGAAATGACTTTGATAATGTGGCAGACGACACTGAAACACATTGCAGAGGGCTTTCTGGCTCCTTCCTGAGGCACGCAAAGAAAAAAGGCTCAGAGAACAAGTGCTGCTCCTGTTTACAAACAGAGTCGTATGTTTCAAGTAACATTTCTGCCAGCTTTTTTGGTAGTAGAACCTCGCTGGAACAAAATCAGTACGAGAGACAAATATAATTAGACATTGCCTTTAGTTGATTTTTGATTAACTTCGCTCAGTGCTGGCTGCCTAAGGAGCTCAAACGTCTGTCCTACCATGTAGCAGAATCTGAGGCAGCTTCTGCGGCTCTTACTGCTTCTACAAACACATGGGTCACTTCAGATCTACCTGTGTGTCACCCAGACAGCAGCAGATGTATCTGATAACAATTTTTTGTTGGCAGATGTAGTCCTACATCCTTGTACATTTACCTTATGTTTGTCTGCTTCCTTTGATAGACTTTTAACAAGGAGTTTCATTACTTCTGGGGGGTGTAAAATGAGTATTATTATGCATGTTTATTGCTTTTAAAGGGAGATGAAGGGTAACTATGATGACCCAGGTAAATACTGGCTGCTTAACCCAGCATTAATCCTAGCAAAACACAGGCAATCACAACGGGATTCAATTGACTAAGAACTAAAGAATATGAGTATAATTAATGCCAGTTAAAATGGTCTTATGGAAAGTAGCTCTTGTCAGACTAACCCAGTTGTCATTTTTTGATGAGATTATAGATTCACTTGAAAAAGTTGGATCAAACAGTGTCAGATATGTAGACTCCTGAAGGGCATTTAAATTACTGCCATGTAGTTAGTATTACCAGTTAGCTGACTGCAAAAGTAGCAACACACAACATCAGTAGTCTAGAACATATATAGATTAGGAACCTGCTACTGACATCTCAAGTATTTATCATTATAGGAATCATCATTAATAGATGTGTTTCCAGAAAAGTTCAACAGGGAATAACAACACCCTCAATATTGCTCAACGTTTCTAACGGGGACACAGATTTAATTTGAAAAGAATTAAAAAAATCTGAAGGATACAGATTTTGACAAATTGGCAAACAGTGAGGAAGCAGGGCAGCCAGAGCAAACTGGAACACTTAGTACGTGAACACAGCCAAACACAAAGTATGTACATCTAGGAAGAAATGTGCACAGAATGAGCAGCTCAGCTATGTTACCAATAGTCAAGTGACCAGGGCAACCAGGGATGGGAGCAAAGAAACTGTTTGCTTTGAATGTATTGCATGCATTTTCAGTGCCCAAATTTTAAAGAAATGAGCAAAATGGGAGAAAAGAAGGATTCAATTCATTTGAGGAGTTCTGCTTTTTTTATCTAAAATGGAAATTAAGTCAGCTCTCAGTCTGTAAGTCCCTTCAACCAGAAGTACCAAGACTTACAGAGCACTTCATTTAGTGGAGCAAAGTATAAAAGGCAATAGCTAGAATCCGATTTCAGGTAGTAATGCAGGGAGTAAAGCACATATTTTCACCAGTGTAATTAAGCACTGGAACCAAGTGTCAGGGTAAGAGGTAGAACTGCTGCTAACCAGAGTCTTCAACTCATGACTGGAAGCCTTCAGAGATACTGCTTGGGTCAATGGTAAACTATGCCTTAGTCAAAGTCAAAGAGATTACTGTGTTCCGTACAGGTGACTGAATGAATGCTGTAGGTCAGATAACAGACTTTAAATAACAATTTTTGGTATTACACACTTGAAGCTAGAACTCAACAGGACTTGAAGGGCACACAATTCCCTTCATCACGCAGTGTTTTTAGATAATGTACTAATCACTACTGATATCAGTGAGAGTGCATGAGTTATGGTAACTGCAGATTTTGGGAGGGGTAAGGGAATTACTTTAAATTTTAGGTTTTCTCTGCACTGAAAAATGCTGCTTATGGGATTTGCTGGTACCCCCGTGGACCAATGCGCAAAAGAATAATAATAATGCATAATACATCACTGATAGCTGGGGAGAAAAATTATGAAGTCTGCTGCTTGCTTTTTGCTCAGATTTTTCATCTGCCTCCACATACTGGGGCAGTAGTTGGTTCTGCATTCTTCCTTTCTGCATAGTTAGCAGCTTTGAAGTACTTTCTGTCTTGTAGCCCATGCTATATTATACATTATTTTCTGCCACTGAGAGATTAGTTTGATTAATTTTACATGGATCTACCCTAAGCACCTCAAATTCAGGTAGCAAAGGTGCAGTTCCCTAGCATTTATACATGTCAGAAGCATATTGTATGCCCCTTTTCTGTGCTAAATTCCCATTTTCTTTTTGTATTACTATTTGGGGTGTGTTTTTGCCTGTGTTGAAAGTTTAGAAGATATGGGTCCAAGACACTTTGTTTTTACCCAATATCATTCTTCAAGTATCTCGGTGCACCCTACCAATGAGAAGTCCCAGGTTTAAAGGGCAGGAGTAGCTTTTCGTAAAGGGGGGTTTCTATCAGATTGAGTGTTTCTGTCTTCCTTCTCTCTCCCAGTGGCTTCCAGGTACTGCTGAACTGGAAAAGTTGTTTTTAAACTTTTTTTTTTTTTTTTTTAGATTCTATTTGAAGACAAAAGGGAGGAGATGTACTAATGCTTCTCACTAAGCTAACAGCAATTCAGGAGATACTGCTCAGAAAAAAAAGCCAAATGTAGTTCAGGTGAAAGTATGGATGTAACTTTGAATAGCTTCCTTAAGTAACCGAAAAAAAGGAGCCTCAAAAGGGAATTCATCTTATAAACTGCAATGTCACTGAAAGAATAAGACAGATAATGAGCTATAAAAGTATATGTTTGAAATTACTGTGACAAACCAACTGATACGTGGAATACAGGATTACAAGTACATCCCTGCCTGAACACAGCTCACTAGCTTAGGACCCAAGTTTCATGTGGATGAGTACCAGCAGACAATTTTCTACTGTGCACAGATGAAGGAATTTTAGCTGGAGACCAATTTCTGTATTTGATTACTATGACTGCTTGAAACAAACTATTACCCAGACTATTTTTACCATGGACTGACATTATATAGCAAGGGAATATTTACCTGGAATGCTCTCCAACTTCCTACGAAGTTCTTCATTTTCTTGTTGCAATGAAATTACCTCCTGCTCTAGCTCCTGACACCGAGGGCAGTAGCCTTCTTCTTCTTCCTCCTCTTCCTCCTCTGGGAGTGTAGAAGATGATGGATGACCATGAGATTCTGATGTTGCTGGAGACGTCCATCCACCTAAGGTGTGTACTGGAGAGGTTGAAAGTGGATCCACATCTGCCAAATGGCTGAAATCATTTATCGATGAGGTGTTCTGAGAAGGGAAGCTCCCAGAAAGCAAGTAGTTCTGAAGGGAATCGGTAAAAACTCTCAGAAAGGCTGAGGTTTGTTGCTTCTTTTGCATATACTGCATCTCTATGTCTAAAATGTCTGATGTCTGACTATGGACCATTTTCCCAAGCTGACATTGCTCTTGTCTTTCACTATAATTTGGGTTTTCTTGCTTTATACAAGAAATCATGGACTGAGAGTGATTGTTGTCCAGTAGTTTTCCACCACAATTTAAGAGACTTAGAACCCGGCTGCATTGTTGGGCAAAGGCATCCAGAATCATTCGACTCTCTGCAACAAAAGAAGAGACGAATCACAGAAACTTAATGTAAAAGGTTATGCCAGGCACTTAGATGAATGTACACAACTGTTTACAGTAGCATGCATTTTATTTCTCAACACATTAAAATTAAATCTTCTGCTTTAATACTTCTGCAACACTGTGATTTAAAACAATCCCGACTTTTGTTTCTATTTTGAGAGTGCCCTTATGCCCTTGCTGTTAATCAGAAATGCATTGTGATGATAGACATTGCTTATTGCCATTTCTTTCAGAGGGATTAAGTTAGGAAAATGGGGAAGAATATTCTAATTCCATCCAATTTGCTACAAGTAACAGTTCAAGTAAGTATTTCTATGAAAGCCTATTTCAAACTGCTGGAGGGCACTGTCTATACCTATTAGCAGGACTTTGCACCACACCTTCATCCTAACACCCTGTTCCTCTCCAACAAGGCTTCCAAGCTTTGGTTTTTCTCCTTTTTGTTTTTGCTGTACTTGTTTGACATTGGGTATGCAACACTTCACAGAACCCACACCCACTTCAATGGACTTAATACTTCTGTTCCTCTTGCTTTAGGTTCCAGATAGGTCCAACAACAACTCAAGAGCGATAAGCATAAAACCGTCTTCTTGAACAGAGCAAAGGCATCAAATGTACAACACGAAGCTCCTCTGGTCAGAGAAGGAAATTTTTCTGTCCTACTGGCCTCCAGGAAGTTATAGCAACTACAAGCTGAACCTACACACTAGGACCATCCATTTCTGCAATGTCTGTGTATATAGCTCAAGCTGCTATAACACTTCTTGGACTCAGAAAATGACCAACACATTTATGATATGACCTGTTAGGTTAGTCAATAAAAACACTATGATTTTAAATTTTTTTAGCTTATTCATATCTGAGTTCCTCTAGGTATCTAAATAGATGTAACTAACATTTTGTATATGAAAAAAAAAGACTGGTGGGTTAAAGTGCTGCCAATTTTGGAGAGCACTTCTCAGGCAGGCTTGACTTTTAGAAAGTGACAAATGTATTTACTTTTGAAACGGCAAGATGCTACAGAGACAGCACCCCAGACCTTCATTTATCTTAAGCTCATCAGTAGGGATGAAAACATAGCCTCATCACACTGATAATACGTAAAGAACAAAAATATTCAGAATTTAGGCCTTTAAGAAGTGGTACTTCTCACAGTACTTATCACAATCTAGAAGATATACTGTCTGGTGGAAAATCTACTTCACGGTGAGGTTAGTACAGCTGGCCTGAAGAATATTTGAAACAACACTAATTTGCATTTGTACCATCCTCCAGATCTCTGCAAAAAGGGCAGGCTGAAGCATACAAATGCTTTTGGTCTCGAACCCAGTCAGAGGAGACCTCCCAGGCACAAAACCTGAGGATACGATCTCCTGAAGACTTAACTATAAGAACAGGGACGTGAGGCAGTCAGAGGAAGCCCAAGCCCAGCGCTTGATCATCAGTCTGCTGAGGGCCAAGCAGGGATTGCCCAGAGATATATGAAGGATATATGAAGGAGTGGCCCTAAGACCACTTGAAGCATCCTTGTAATCAGCTTCCAGTGCTGGTGAGACACCCATGCAGATGGGTTCAGATTTCTCCAACACATCTTTGATACAGAACATTATGCAACACCCTCTGTCTACACTACAAACTCTAAGGGGCAGAAATGCACAGGCACTGCTACCTCCTCTGCAAGCGAGGGCTGGTGAGGTGCCAGGTGCTCTGTACCCGCTATCTCTTCTTCTGTTTTTCTGCATTAACCTAAGGCCAGCTGTCTTTAACTCCTACGATGCAAATACAAAATAACACAGCACAACATAAGTAATAAAAATTAAAAAATGGAACCCCAGTGATATGGCAGCTTTCTAGCTGAGATGTGATAAAGCAAAGGAAAATCAAGAAACTCAAGCATCACTAACAACCTGAAGTTGTGTTTTCTTTGCCTTATTTCTTCCCCCATTTCCATTTTGAAATTATTATAGGATGATATTGATTGGAACTTTGCAATCCTACTACAGAACAAGTTTTTCATTCATTTTAATCCTATAATCTGATTTCAGACCTGAAGTGGTATTTACTGTTTGTATTTTAATCATTATTGTCCCTGTCGACAAAACAGTTACTCATTCTTTGCATATCCTTGTTACAAGGGGACAAAATATGAATGAAACAATTGAAAAGGGATTAGATTATTATAAGAGATGTTATTCTAATACTATGGTTTCTCCTAAAAAACCAGCAAAAAGTAACCTGACATTCATACTAGTTTTGAAGGATGCTATAATATACACTGACATCAGTAAAGATGAAATTAATTATTAGTTTTGTTGTAAAATGTGATGCATTAGGCACATTCACTGTGATAATGGCTTAAAATGTAAGTGAAATTTTATACAGAAATGACAGTATTGATTTAGTCATCAGTTCAGTATCAGAACTACTAAAAAGACACGGTAACAGCAATTACTGTTTTTTTTTCTTCAATCCACACTCAAAGACATAAAAATGAGAATTATGACAAAACAGGGCTGCTTTGCAAATGCTTGTTTTTGTAGGTGCTGCTGAACAGCAAGAGTGAGGGATGTTCTCAGCACATGTTCTGGAAACATTGGCTCTGTGCTGAAGTGGGTACCACTTTGAAGCGACTTCCACAACAGTAATGGTGCATACACCCACAGTCTGAACAACTCTAAATGAGAATGATAACTACAGTTACTTCTTGTGATGGAGACAAAATAAAAACAAATGCTGCCCATTTAGTATATATTGTAGAAATTGGGATTTCAGGTTTTACAGGCTGACTGTAATTAGAAATGCAAGCACTGTGCAACATCTAATCGCTTAGAAATGACAAAAAGTTGTTTTTATGGGATTACTACTGAATAAACACCAATATATGATTCTTAATTGATTTAATGTATGTATTTTCTATGAAACTAGGACTCTATTGAAATCACTGCACTGGACTAACACAGTGTAAACCATTTATTAAAGGTTTATTGTGATATTTCTTTTCCTTATTACCATGCTCACCAACCATGTAATCCTAATATCTCAGACCCCACAGTTTTTAGTGTTACAGAACTTCCATCACCTTTAACTAGACATTTGCCTGAAGGTGGACTTGCTGGATAAGGCCCATAAAGTGCTAAGAGAAAAAAAAAATTAAATTCCTAAAAGTGTAAGTATTCGTAACCAGACTACTTGAGACCTGCAAGATACTATCATGTGGAAACCAGGTACCAACCCCTGCATACAGCATTCATTCTCACAACATCTTCTCACTGATGCTGAACTATGGGAGATTCTTAGCTATTCAACTGTCAGACTGAAAACATACTCAACTTGATGACTTACACTAATGCATCAGAAAAGATGTCTGGAAAAATTGGCATGTATAACTTCAGCTTTTCCAACACCTAAGTATCTTTTCAATACTTACATCAGACAGCTTTATTAATAAGACATTATGTTGGGTCTCAATGGCTCTGGATTCAGGTGGTGGATTTTCCATAGGTTCACTCTGTGTTCTTGGGCAGCTGGTTTAAAAAGTCATCTTTGTAACTATTCGATGGGCCTGAATACCTTACATTCTTCCTTGCAGGGAATTTATTCATTGGTACTTAATTTTCAGCAAGATTTTGAAGTCCAGATTCCTTAGCAACTACAAGCATTTCACTCTTCACCTTGCCGCGATTCAGTCCTCTCACCTGATGATTTGTATTTCTTGATTTGCTTGATTATTATCATAATTTTATTAATTGAGATGCTGGAGCAGCAGCCCTATACCTGCCAGAGTAGGCTTTATCCAAGCACAGAGACTCTGTCATTATGTTTTGGGACATGACCACTGCTGTAAATATCTACGCTTAGGTCATAAAATCAAGAACATTTGACTAAGAACACAACTAAGTGCCCAAGATACTTTCTTGGGCGTTTGGCATGAAGATTGCCCGAGACAGTCCAGCAGATGAAGACTACAAATGTCTGGCCGTTTTAGTACTGATCAATAGACCTACTTCCAGATGAGGGCTTCCAATTTCTCAGTTAAGGTGAAAACAATGATTGCCACATTCACCGTTCACTTAAAAAACTGTTTTTCTGTCTGGCCATGATGGAGCTTTATTAACTGGTCATGGTAAATATGCCAGGCTGTTGGCATTGGTAATACCTCTAAGATAGCTCTGCTCTTCCTTCTCCGCTTTCCATGAAAGTCCACCTTAATTTTTAAGCCACCTTAATTTTGTAAGGTCTACATCATGCTTTCCTAAGGAAGAAGAGTTTCTTTGGAGGACTATGATAGTTTTTACATGCTACCAAAGATTGACATTGTCTTCATACCAGGAAAATAATTTGAATAAACTTATAAGCAATTATAAGAAAATGGTGCTTTGAATGCCTTCATCTGTGTGGCTCACAGCAGCAGCATTTCTCATTGCATAATGACATTTCTCATGCAGGATTTTTCCCTACATGATGGGATCTCGAGCTAGATTTTTCTTTACCATGGCACTGGGTAGAGAACATCTGCTTTTCCTTCTTTCCCTAACCCCTCTTCCTGCAATTCTGATGGGAGTCTGGAGGGTTGACTCAGATATGAACTGAGAAAAACAAGTAACTCTTGAGAAGATCTGTAACTATTAGGAAAAGCTTCAAAAATATGGAAGCATCCTTACTTGTAGCTGTGTTTAAGATGCCTGCTCCTGAAGGTAAACATGGAGCTCTGAATCCCACAAGGCCAGAAATGTAATGGCTGAAGATTAAGAATCAACTGCACTAAGTGTTTAAGGAGCTGGCACAGAGTTAGGCATGCCAGGAATGGTATTTTACTAGCCATATTGCTCACTGTTGCCTGCATAGGTGAAGAGGTATCAGCAAAAGAGAGAAATCTCTAAAACTGAACTGGGTGTCCCTACAAAACCATGACCTACAGCACTCCACTCCTTAATCTCAAGTGCTAGGGATAACCTAAGAAGGAAAACTGTGCAAGTAAGGGATAATGGCTATGTTGTGGAGAATGGACATGCAGCTGGGCACCTGCTAAAAGAAGGACCTCTCCCACCATACAACACCCACCACTTGAGATGAACCTCTGGCTAAGAGGTGTTCTGATCCTGTGCCTCTTGCTGCTGTGGGGAAACCAGAGAGGCTGGGCAAAGTGCAGAATGAGTAGGCATGGAGTACATGCAAATGCTCCCACTCTCCATGGGCAATACTCCAGCTCTGCTTCTTCAGAAGCAGCTTCAGCTATTAAGTTGGCTGACACATTTGTTAAGAGGATTTCAAAGCTCCGGTCAATGCGAGTACTTCACATACATAACAGCTCTGGGGTCTCAACTATCTCCCTGCTCAGTTTATCAGTGCTATGGCTCCTGAAACACAACATGCATGGTACTGCTTCACCATCAAGCAGGAAGAATAGGCACATGGCTCAGCAAAGCACCCTTACCTCCAGGATTACAACACTCAGGAGGTCTAAACCTTGCTTCTTACTTTATAGAATCATAGAATGTTTTGGGTTGGAAGGGACTTCAAAGCTCATCCAGTTCTAAACACCCTGCCATGAGCAGGGACACCTCCCACTAGGTCAAGTTACTCTGAACCCCACCCAAACTGGCCTTGAACACTCCCAGGGATGGGGCAGCCAGAACTCTGGGCAACCTGTTCCAGTGACTCACCAAGCTCACAGCGAATAATTTTTTTGCCATATATCTAAACTAAATTTCCCCTTTGAGCCCATTATTCCTTGTCCTATCACTACAGTTCCTCTGGAAGAGTCCCCCTCCAGCTTTCTTGTGGGTCCTTTTCAAATACTGGAAGGCTGCTATGAGGTCTCCATGCAGATTTCTCTTCTCTAGGCTGAACAGCCCCAACCTTCACATCTGGTCTTCATAGGCAAGGTGCTCTAGTTGCCTTACCAACTTTGTGGATCACCTCTTTTAACAACTATCAGCCTCTGGTAACAAACTTGTATAAAATGCCACTTCTGCACACTGTAACAAGTTTTTGGTTTGTTTTCTCCTGTTCTGTTTACCTCGGTACCTAAGTCTGAGCAAAGGATATACTAGGACCCATACAGGAACCTAAAGTAAAAGTAAAGCCTGAATGTGCAGATGAAGGGGCAGGGACTTCAAAGAACTTCAGTGCATGAACAGCAGTTCCTTAACTATCTCTCTCTTTAGCACAGTACTGTATCAGTGACAAACTCTGAAGCCTGTTCTAGTGCCTAGTTAGTACAATATATACAAGCAGAAGAAAAGACCAAACTTCTGCCCATCAAAGCTCAGAGGGCTTTGCTGTGAATATGGCCTCGTATATCATCTACCAGACAGCTGAATGTTTTCCATGGTGTAATCTGCTTCTGTAAAGAAATGCAGGTGTCATATTTATCATCAGTGTTTTGATTGTGAGACACAAAGAATATTTAACTACCACCACTTGGGCATTTCAAATAAGAAGTAGTTTCAGGAAAAAAGATGACCTTCTGCCACAGAACATAGGGAGGTTGTGCCAGAGACATGAATTTTCTGGCTAATCTATTCAAGTATTAAACTTCTTTGGTAAAGTACTTGAATTATTTGTAATATGACATGATAAATTCATCTAGTACGTGGCTGTTTCTAAGTGAAAACAGGCATTAAAATGTAGCCATATATCCTATTAACTAGCATATCTCCCTGTTTAGTAAGGAAATGTCATCACATTTGTTACAAAGGCAAACAGCAACATACCAAAACAGGATCCAATTTTTCTAAATAAATAAATCAATGATGTGTCAAAAATTAACAGATGAGTTAATATACCCGAAGTTATCAAAACCAGATGGTGCTTCATAATATTCATCCTGTTCAGTCAAACCCTGAATATATTCTGGACCATCAGTATATAAAATAGGATGCTGCTATTTGTGATGGCAAACAAAAGCAATCATGCCTGCCAAGCACATACTATAACAGGCAGCATTTCAGCTCTGCTAGACAGAAAGTAATTAGAATGCTTTTAATGTCCAAAAGAATGATGCTGATAGGCTGCCACAGATGTGTAGATTTATGAATATTTATATGGTGGTTTATAGCTGACACTTTTATCAGTTGAAGAAGATAAAATATCTGCCTGACTCAAAAGCTTGACAGTCAGGTTAATAAAATCTCATTAAAGAGAATGACCTATGCAATTATATAGGATTTATTGTAATTCATTTTTGATTGTACTCTGCTTAAAGATGCAATTTCCCATTTCCTGATGCCAAATTTAGGTTGCATATCAAGATCTACGTGGTTTTTAACTCCAAGCTAGAAGAAAGATACGCGTTCAGCATCTCAGTATCTTACACCCTTGAAGAAAAAAAATAAAATAAATTCCGTCTCCTGTTCCTCGCTGCATCTTACAAAAACGGTGCAGGCAAGCAGCCGATCTATTTTCTTTCTGTTAAAATCACCACCTCTCCATCAGCAGCCTCTCCATTACCAACAGCTCCTCCAGCAGCCGGCCCCAGCCCGCCGCCCTTCCCGGCGGAGCGGGGCTGAGCGGAGCGGAGCGGAGGGTCCGTGCCGGGGCTCCCCCCGCCCCGCGGGCAGAGCGGCGCCCCCTCCCGCAGGTGCGCACCGGGCGGCGGGCGCCTGGCCCGCCAAGTCTTGCGCGGCCGCCACCTCCTCCCCGCCGCCCCGGGGGCGACACCGGCCACGCAGCGGCCCCGCCCGCCCCGGGAACTTCTGCGATGTCCGACCGACGGGCGGCCCCAGCCGCCCGCC
>VXBA01003715.1:722096-754466 GCA_013399895.1 Serilophus lunatus | reverse complement strand
CCGGCGCGGCGGGGCGCCGGACTGATTGACAGGCGGCCGCGCCAATGCCTGGAGGGAGACGGGCGGCGACCGGCAAGTGTTTAGGGTAATCTCTGCTAATGGCAGCGGGGTGGGAGGCGGGCGCTGGCGGGGCCGCCACCGCCCCCGGCCCCCCTCCGCGGGGCAGGTGAGCCGCCGGGCCGGGGGCGAGTGGCTGCGGAGCTCTGCAGCCTCTGCCGGGCATGGCCCGGCGGGGCCGCGGGGTACGACACCACCCCGCCCCGCGGAGCGCCGGCCGCCGCAAAAACTTTGTGTCCCCTCGGCTGGGCGCGGAGCCCCGCGGCCCGCCGGCCATCCCTCCCTCTCTCCCTCCCGTCTTCTGCCGCACGGAGGGAGCCGCGGGCCCGCCTCCCCGGTTATTGGGGGTGAAATAAATAATGCCATAAATAAAAGTATTTGGGAGTCCAGGACCTGTCAGAGTTGATTAGGACACAGAGGACATTTTCTTTCTCATTATGCAAAAGCATTTCATGGCGAAATAAAAGAGGTTTCGCTGTAACTCATGCATGTCAGATTTCCAGGAATCCGAGAGATTAATCACATTTAACATTATTTTCAATGCCCCCATCTAACCCTCCCTCCTCCTCCTCCCCCCCCCGCATCGGCGTTTTGCAAACTGCTTAAATGGGGCGGACGCGTGGGGCGCAGGCTGGTCCCGCTCCCCCCGCACCAGCTCCCCCCCGCCGCCTGCCCGGGCCCTTTCAGGGACAGTTAAGAAATAATGAAACGGTGGTGAAAGACAGGAGCAGAATGAGATGCCATCGAGAGACATTTCTGAGAAATGGTGGAGATCTGGGTGAGATGGGAGACAGCTGAAACCGAATGATATGTTGAAGAAAAATAAACGATAACAAACCGCTTGCTTGCGCTTCCCATTCTTTTCTGCGAGGCAATTTTATATTTTGCATTAACATTTCCCTTCTTCTGTCCCACTTCTCGCCTGCTTCTGCTGCTATAATTTATCAGGATTACAATAAACCCTCTGGCTTGTGGAAGTAAAATTACAGAACACCTTAGTTGTATTTAAGTGGCGGCAGTGGGAAATCATTCCTCTGTCATCCCATGGAGTTTCGGCCACTTATTGTGGTCATTGCTCTCTCATTTCAGCTTTATTTATTTAGTCAGAATTAGGCTCACTGGAAATGAAACGCGACCCTTCTCTACTGATGTAATTAACTCCTGCAGTCTTCAGCCCTCTACTGCAGAAAAGTAGAGCTAAGTTCTACAAGTCAGGCATTTCTTTCATGCAGGGCATACCAGGAGCTGGGCTGTTTCTGATTTTGATTTTTTTGACAAGTAGAATAAATTGATTCCTTCTAGCGGCCAAAACCATCTAAGTAAAGGCTAGTGTAATAGAAATCGCTATTTTACCTAAGCAAAATCAATCATAAGTCTTTTTGTTTTCTGACTGACTCTGATCACTTAGGCTTTAAAAAGAAAAAAAATTAATACTGTAGTGCAAAAGAGAGATTGGAAATATATGTGAGAGAAAATCTGCTTCCACTCAGAAATTAAATACGTCCTCCACCTCGTCTCGTCTGACTGACCCCTGCCACAGCCTTGGCCAGCAGATCTTGGAGTTCAGTACTAAAACTCTATAAAGTTAATATTAGGCTCTTAATAGTTAGATTCAAATAAACAGCCAAACACCTGCTCAGCTATCAACTACATTGCTGGGAGCTCACTACTCTTTGTTGCCTTTGATGCCTGCCCCTCAGCTTCTGGTGGGAGGAAACAACCCTTGCCTATTTATTATTAACCAAATCTTGTACAAACAGAGAAAACCAATGATGGCAGTTCATGTCCTCCAAGCTGCCTTCTTTACCAGGCTCCCTGCAGCTTGTCAGGTAGATGCTGAATCGCTATGGACATGAAGAGTGTAGCAGGCTTAGGGTTAATGAGCTCAAAGCCACTGAAATGAGACAGGGACCTCATCTGTGAGGAAAATGGATTATGCACTGGATTTCTTTCTGCTGAGGTTTTTGACAGTGCCCATCACCACCAAAATATTCCTTCAGTTATTTTTACAAAGGTTCAGCTTTTCCTCTACTTTGCTCTCAGTGATTCTTTTGGTTATGTTAACTTCCCCCCTTTCCTTCTGCGACTTCTCCTGAGCTTCATACAAGGGACTCTGGTGCTGTGGCTGAAAGACTGTGTGTTGTGCCTGACCTTTCCTGGCTCCTGCAGCTCAGCCCTGTGGAACAGAAATGCTTAACCTGGGTCGTCTTTGTGGGGTGCCCCTTTTTAGGGAAACACCATTTTGTTCATAAGGTCTGTACAGGTATGTAGTCACTCTTGGAGGAGGACTATGTGCCTTTGCAGTTGAAGAGTGTGTCCCTAGACTGGCAGAGACAATCTAGGTGAAGTGATGGTTTCAAAGTATGGGGAGATGCTGCTGTATCTGCTGCAAGCAGCTGTGGGCTGCCCCTGTCCATGACTGCTCCCTGTGGCACAGCCTACAGCTCCCCAGTGGTCTTGGGAGTAACAGCACGTTGCTCCCAAGTAACATGGTCTTGGGAGTAACAGCAGTAATTATTATTAACCAAATATTTATCTCTGGATTACGGTCCCAGTTTGGTTGCACACTGAATGAAAACAGTTAACACATAGCCCTTGCCTTGATCAACTAAAAAGAAAAAAGGCTTTAGCTGATACCAGCAGCTCATTTTCAGAAAGCCAAATACCTTCATTTCCTTTAGACTGTGCCATCACTTGGGATGTGACCCTGAAGCGAAGGTTGTGTCTTTCCCTACCTGTTTACTGATGCAAGTTTCCAGTGTTTTACTGACACTAAGGGCTGGAGATCTGTAACAGGATTATTGCAGAGCACTCTGAGCAGAAAAATGATAGGAAATAACTGACCCTCAGAAAAAAAACCTAATCAAAACAAAGACAAAGGGCACAATGAAAAATAAGAAATCCAACACTGCTGCAGTGTATACTCCTCTGCTCCTAGAAACAACCACAAAGAGAATATTTGTCAGTATATAGAAAAATACCCAATCTAGACACAGACTATCAATCACTGAACATGCCTATGTTGAAGGTACTGTGAGGTACTCAAAGAATAAAAGTGTGATTCATCTCTATCTTCTGAGCAGGGGCTAAATCTTGCTCCACTTATTCATGGGAGCAGTGCTCCTGTGATAACTAAAGCATGCAGGATTTGGCCATGAACTGCCAATATTGCTCTGCACATTTGGAGTGCATGATGAGAGCTAAGATTGGCAACTCTCCTCTGTAATCTAAACCACTCTGCAAGCAGGCTAGCCATAATTTGCTGCCCTAAACATTTAACCCCAGCTAGTTAATTTAAGCTTAGCTCAGTTGCTCATGTTTATGGATAAAGAAACAAAAGAGAAAGCATCAAAAGGAAAAGATGACTGTGGAATTCAATATTTCAGCAGCTGTTGATAGGTAAATGTTATTGAAGTGTGGCATTCAAAACCAAAGGCCTGCATTTATGATAATGAGCCTAACAAGTAAATGAGATTGACACAGCAATTCTCTGTTTTTGTTGTCCCCTGAGGTTAGAGATTATGCAGCTCATGGTGCTGTTTTTAGCCTCTTTGGTGATTCCAACTGTGAGAGACAATGCTGTGCATATTTGTCAAGGTCGCACTTCAATCAGGTGACTCAGGAGCTTTTTGAGGGAGAACATGAACTGCTGGTCTCACTTAAACCTTAATCTACATCCCATGTCAGAGATTCAGCAGTCAAGTGCTGTGGCTTTTAGCCCCTTCTTTTCCCTTATGCTTACTCAGTGCTCTGTGAAAATGCTTTGAAATAATTGAAATGTATCTATCATGGTTACATTGTATTTTGAGAATTACTGGAATGTTTCTCAGTGACATTAATTGGTTTTAAAATATTTTTGTCTTTCTAATTAATACAAGATTGATGAGCAGTGGAAAGGGCATTTATATACAGGCAGACACATATTTCCATGCTACAATCGTGTCTTAATAAAATGGTTGCTAACTGGATTCTTATGCTGAGTAAACACTGGAAAGAAAATATCCTATAACTGCAACAGGAGGAAATGTCCTCTGTTTTAAATGGGATCCCATTGTGTATATATATACATATACATATAACAGTTTCCTTGAGGGCTGGAAAATGGATAAATGAATTATTTAAATATAGTTAAAGGATACACAGGGAAAAGTAATGGCTTTGATATTCAACCTAGGGAAAATTATTAATATTTTAAGGAATCAATTGTGGACACATGGAAAAGCTCATTTTAATTAAAGATATATTACATAAAGCAGTTTCAAGAAGGGAGAAACAGCACAGGTACTTGTTGCTGAGAATTTTTTAGAAATACATCATAGATAAAACAGATGACATAACATAGTCTGAACTTCTGTCTGTCCTAAAAAATCTTCACTGTTTATGTTGGAGTGTTTTGGAGTAGCATCACCTCTCTAGAGCATTAGCTCTTGCCCTTGGCCTTGCCGAAGCTTAATGCTGCCATCTTGACCATCATCTTGTAATGTGGAGTTGCTCTTTGCGGTGTTTAGTCCTCATCTTGCCGTGCTGGGCATTTTGAGGCCAGCACCTTGAAAGATCTGCAGACTGTATGCTGAAAGGGAGGCCTGGTGCTCCACAGGCTGCAACCCAGCTTCTTTATTGTGTGCAGTTTTGGTCACCGCCATGTAAGAAAGATATTCAGCTACTTGAAAGCATCCAGAGGGGGGCAACAAGGATCAAGCAGGGCCTTGGGAGGGAAGTTGTATGAGCAGCAGCTGAGGCCACTTGGTCTGTTCAGCCTGGGGAAGAGGAGACTGAGGGGAGACCTCATTACAATCTCCAGCTTCCTGTGAGGGGAAGAGAAGGGGCAGGCACTGGTGTCTTCTCTGCGGTGACCAGTGATAGGACCTAAGGGAATGGCCTGAAGTTGTGTCAGAGGAGGTTTAGGTTGGATATTACAAAAAAGTTCTTCACCCAGAGGATGGTTGGGCAGAGAAACAGGCTCCCCAGGGAAGTGGTCACAGCACCAAACCTGGCAGAGTTCAAGAAGTGTTTGGACAATATTCTCAGGCACACGGTGTGGCTCTTGGGGGGTCCAGTGTAGGGCCAGGAGTCAGACTTGATGATCCTTGTAGGCCTCTTCTAACTGCACATTCTGTGTTTCTGTGACTGGCCAGAACCGTGACTCTTGCTGGTCTTGCTAGTCCCTGCCTGTTATGTTCTTTCCAGTGTCTGTTGTCCAGGTTTGCAAAAAATGTAGTCCTTTAAGGCAGGTAGGTAGTCAGGTCAAGTCACACTGAGCTAGAAGTCAATTAGAGTAGAAACTGCTGATTTCCCCAAGTAGAGACATTACTTTTATTTTGCATTGAAGTGTTATGTCAGGTCCCAGCACCCACACAGCTTGGCGAGTGTTCAAAAATACTGTCAGATTTTGTCAAGCAAGCTGTGCACATCAGTTGCAATTAAAACACAGATGGGATGGACAGAGAAAAACAGCTGGAAACAGAGTATTCCTTAAATTCATCTAGATGGGAACCTGACTGCGGTTCAAGCACAACAGGATATACATGGTCAGCCTTGTGGTGTCTACCAAACAGAGAGTCAACTAGGCTTCATCTGATTAAAAACACAGGTCTGACAGATGCCTGGAGGTACCAACAGTGATGGAAGGACAGGAACGACACCTGATTCTTTGCTGAAGAAAGGCTTCAGCCCAGATTAAATGCCTTTCCCAGCTTTAAAGAGGGCCTATTATGAACTGAAAGGAATAGACTCTCCCATATGTTTCCCTTCATCACTATCCCATTCTCAGACAGCCCCTAAAACTTGCATGAAATCATGACAAAAACTCATCCTTAAATGCAGAGTTCAACTGCTTCACAGAGCTGAAGTGAAGGACTTCCTCTACATTAGTAATTGCATGGAAGTACCACTATTAATCCTGTGCAAAATCCCAAAGAGCTGTTCTTTGGGGCAAAATCATTACTGAAAGTCCATAAAAAAGGACCTTGAGTCTCGAGAGACCTCATTTGCACACAGAATCAGTGCAGCATAGACCAGCTCTGTTATAAGAGGTTCTAAAATCTTTGAAACACAAACTCAATCGAATTCCACATTAATAGAAATGAAAAAAAAAAATAAGGCAACAGCATGTAAGGGCAAAATGGCGTGGGAGCAGGCCAGGTGACTGCTGCAATTTCATGTGAGAAGAAATTCTGTCACCCTGTAAGTCTTTATGCCTGGACGTATGTCCACCACAAGCTACCTCTGTTTAGGAAAAAAAAAAAAAGCAACCATGTTTACTCAATAGTAAGTGTACCTATGTTGTGTTGGCAGAGGCTGGAATTCACTTGATGCATCACCCACCTCTGACTCTTCACACACAGGTGAGTTGTGCCTGAAAGACAACCAGAGGTGATCTCGGAACAGCACTTCAAATAAGTAACGTTCTATACAAATGTATGCCTTTTCTTGTTTAAATGCAAAGATCTGGAAAAAAGAATTTTGAGGTGTGTGTAGTTATCTCAGATAATATGATAATACCCTGAGCATCTATCAGGTTTAATTTTGTGATTACTCAATCATGCGAATCCCTTTATATCCTGACCATTTTTCATCATCCTCATTATTATATTCTTGTTTCTTTGCTATGTGACAATGAGACTTACAACAGAAGAGAGACCTGTCCATTGATATCAAGCAAGAAGTGAGAGTTAACTTTAGCTAATGCTCCGTCTCTGAATTTTAATTTATAATTGAGGGAATCCTATATCATCTATCATCCTTAGAAATATTTACTGAGTCTGATGCTGGTTTTGCCGCTCTTTAGTAGTATAAAGCAGAATTTACAGTATTTTAATCTGAGCTAACATTTAAAAATTTGTGAAAGTCTTCCCAGCTGGTAGAAGAAAGGCTCTTCAAGGAAACAAGGAAGAAGGCATTTCTTGCTGTCCCTCCACAAACAGGAATTTCACTTATGTAGGATTTAGCTCATTAAGAAAAAAAGGCTTTTGGGATTTTTTTTCTGTCTCTGTAATTTTCCACCCCCTTTTGTTTTTTAATACTATGGTTATTATAATTTTCTTTTGCTGGGATAAAAACCCTTTCTGATCATCTCCATTAACGATGGAGGAGACCATGATTTCCAATGAAATTGTTGTTTTCTAACCATGTAAAAATATGAAAGCAATATACTGTGGCTACTGGAAAACTCAAGTACCTAGAAGACCGCTGTTCAGATTCGAAAGAAAATTCATTAGCCCAGTACATCTGACCAAATCATAAGCAGAAACAGCCTTTCTTTCTTTACACTGTTTTGCAGACACACATGCACATCCAGAAAACTACAAAACTAAACATTAAAACCTGACACTTACACAGTTAAGATTTTCCATATTACTTACACAGGCATCTGATTAAAAATGCAAATGAAGCTGCCTTCGATGAGATGCTGACCTGAGATCAAGCTTTCTGAAAACAGGCTGTTTCCACTTTCCTCAGAAGAAAGAAAAAAAAGATGAGAGTTTTTATTTACCTGGATGAAACAAAAAAAGTCTAAGAACTATTTATAAATATGTATGAATAAATATTTAATTATATATGTGCTGAACGGTTTAACTGTTGTTCAGCAAATACATAATTTGTTAATTTTTCCTGCTTCCACTGAATAATTTATTCATCAGATCAGCTTTTTTAATATTCACTAGATGATCGGCTGATCAAATCCTGTTAGCGGAATATGTTATTTGATTTTTTTTGCCCTTTTCAAAAATCACTTAGTCTATTGGAAGAACATTGCTGTGATTTATTAGCAGTATATTCAATCCAGTCTATGGTGACATTCTTCAAGACTAGCCTCCAAAGACAGTAGATTTCTTGCTCCTCTCATATGATATTAACCTTTTGTAATCCTGACATGTATTAGATGTCTTTGACCAGGGAAATAAAACCTGAAGTCTAATGGCACCCTTTTGTGTCACAAATTCATGACAATACATGTATGGTATGTTTTATTTTTCATTTGATGACGGAATATTGAATTATTTAGATCAGCTACATCAATCAAACCTATATTCTGGTTCATCCAAGTGTCTTCCCTGCAGTTCAGTAATATGTCTCTCCAAAGGTTTTTTTCTAACCTCTAAAACTGCCATATAGCTTCAGAGATACGCTGACATTACAGCGTGGAACAAGATGGAGAAAGGACATTGTCTAATCCTTTACAAGTCAATCATCTTGTAGCCCTTTGTAGCTAGAAAAGGTCTTCTTACACTTAACACTTGAAAGAGGAGATGCTTAGCTTTCGATTATACTGTCTTCATACCCCCAGAGGTCTGCAAAGATCAGGAAGCAAAGCCATGGTGTCATTATGTTTGGAAAACTATTTTATGTTTTTTATAGTATTCTTTTACATTTTCACAATTTTTAAAGCTTCCAAGAACATACGTTTTCTCTTAAGTTGCGGAAGCCCAAATATTAGAACAAGGCTAGCTTTGTAAAAATGGAGACTAAAAAATAGTATTAATTCAGTTTAAAAAAACCTAACAACTTCTCAAAATAATTATCTGTAACACTCCTGTATAAGAGTTACAGTCAATACCAAATAAATAACAGGGCAGTGACATTCAAAAACATTAAGGCCACCGTTGAAATAACCTGTGTAACTTTGAGCTGGTGCCAGTCAAGACTAGTGCCGTCATCTAGTACTCAGATGTGTGTGCCACAGTCTGTGTGCTACAGCCTAATGTATTCCATATTTCAATATGCATGCATATGTAATAGGCTATATAATATTCCATACAAAAATTGCATTAAGAAAATGTTAAAGTTGCCTAGTTCGGCATTTAAAAGTCAGGAAATAGAATTAAGGTTGTACATGCAACATTAACTCTGTTCCCTAGTGCATTTGCCTCTGATTCAGTCTAATTACATGATCAAATATTATTTCTCAGATTATACAGTATAATATCTACATTTTTTTCATCTTGCAAAGTATGGGGTGAATTAGGCAGAATCCATCTAGATTTCTATAAACTTCCATATAAAAAGACTGCAAATAAGCATGAACTTGTCAGTTTGGAGAAGGGATAACTGAAAAAGGTTATAACAAGTGGTGTAGGAAAGGTAAATGAAGAATGATGATTCAGTATTCCTTCAACTGTAAAAGCTGGGGCACATTTATTCAACTAGCAAGTTTAAACTGAGCTTATTTTACATGCCACATGCATGAACTCACCATCACAGATGGTTAAGAAGATCCAAAGTACAAAGCATCCAAAAGACATCAGAGAAATATGTAGAGCATAGGGCTATTGCTGATTGATATGTATGAATTATGGATACAATGCCCATGACAAGAAGTCACTAAATTGTTGATGACCATGAGTTGGGAGGATCTACCTGTGAAGGAGCTGATTTAATTTTTTTTTTCTGTTCTTTCTCCAAACAGCCACTGCTAACCATGCTTTCAAAGCATGAAAGTTACCAGTGCTTCCATACAGAGTTGTGATGATGGGATCCTTGCCACAAAGAAAGGAGAGATGAGTTTGACCCCTTGGTCAAACTGTTAACCATCTGAGAACCCCATCCTCAGAACTGCTCCTTACTGGAGATATTTCAATGCACATCAATAACCCAGTGACAACAGCCTAAAAACTTTGCAGGGTTGTCCCTGTAAGACTCCATTCCTGCTCACTGCTCCACATTCAAGCAGGTTCTGTGGAACTTGATGGAGGCCACTCCAGCAGAGGACCACTGAATCTTTCTTGATATTTCTCTGTAGTTTGAGGCATATATATCCCTACCTCAGTAGCTTCTCTCCCTGACTTGAGTGTCAGAGGTGCTGTTTGTGAGATTTCTGCAATCCACTGCTGTCTGGGATGAGGTGCCCTTGGTGGGCCAGCCAGTAATGGCAAGCAATGCAGGGGATCCTGGACCAGAAATATCCAAGGGGTCCTAGGAATTTACACACTCTCTATGTACAATCTGTGTTCTTACATGAAGTAGGAAACCTAAGTGGGGCTGTTTTCCTATGACATGAAAGCGTGTGACAGACAAAAAGCAGATGGGGATGACAGACATGTGGTGGACCATTTTCACAATAAATTCTATTTACTTTGCCTATATTATCTGCCTGCTTCACCTGCATTGTGACTGCTAATTCATTTCTACCCAGAGACTTTTTCTTATGCTAATGAGGTTCTTTAAACAATTGTTGCTAAAAACTCACTGAGTTGCTGGAGAAATAGTCCTTTCTTTTCCCAAAATGCCGAACAGTCCTTCCTTTACTCACTGACAGGCCTGAAATGACAGCGTTGTTCCACTAGAGGTTTAAGGCCTGTTATTTCACTCTTTGTTTGGTCTAGAAGTCAGTATTTCACATAAAAAGTAAGAAAAAAAAATTATAGAATAATTATAGAAAAATTATAGAATAATAAGTTATAGAATAAAAATTAAGAAATATTAGTTCTGGGAATTAGATTTTGAGGAAGTATTGACAGATAGCAAGGTATTATGTGTGATTAACACAAAATAGTCTATAATTAGAAGATTATGCATGTACAAAGGTTATTTTTGGGAAATGAATGATACTTTGGAAAATATGAGTGATGATTTTACTCCCTCTGAAGTCTGAGGTTCTTCATGCCTTTGCAGATTAAAGCAATATAAAAGCAGTGTCAGATTTCACTTTAAAAGAGTTGAATTCTAAATTTTGTATTCTGTAAAGTGTCTGTAACCATCTGTAATGCAGATCTACCTGTAACATCTCAAGATCACATCTGTGTGAGGTACCAAATAAAAAAACCTGTTCTGTCTTTGTTGAAGGAGGAGTTAATTTTCTGTATGTGGGGAAGACTTGCTTGATGTTTACTTCCTACATGTGGGAAAAACTTGCTTGATGTTTACATCTGCCATGCTACAGTGACTTGTACAATAGGATTTTCAAGCAGAGAGGAGGAAAGTAAATGTGAGAGGAATCACAGTCTCATTTTAAGGACACAAACTTAAAGTCCTGACTGTATGCAGCTGTTCTATTATTTACCTGCATGCTAAAAAGAAGAGGTCATTAGTAATTTGGCGAGATGGGAGGAGGGGGAATATGTTGTCATTTTGCTGTTTTCAAGGGGTATAAAACACGAGCATTGCAGAAACATTTGCAGTGGAATAAATCACTGCACAGCACCCCAGCACTGGAGAATATAACTGCATCGTATTACACATCTTTAAGGCAAAGATTGTAAACAATCCTTTTGTTTCTCTGCTAATTTTTCAACAATATTTTTCTTTCCCAAATTGGAGACTAACCATACTAATAATGGATAGACAAGATGCTGTCAATCTTTTTACCTCTGTGAGAGACCCAGCTACAAGCAGCTAGCATCTCTGGAGAGCTTGGCAGAGTCCATCCATGGTGACCTGTATGACTCCTTTGTGAACTCTTCCCATCTTGTAAAAAGAATTTTGTTCCAAAATAAGGATCTTGGAGTTATTACAAACTCAGCGTTGCTAACTCATATTCCCTCCAGGGCCAGATCTGTGGAGGACATGTCCTGGAGGGCTGACATAGTTGGAAGCAGCTCTGTTTCCTGAGATGTGTCTTCAGGCTCTGTTCCCTACTCTGTTCCATTACACTCATGCCTTGCTATGTGCAAGATTTGGCACCTGCCTTGCAGATGACAACATCAATGAAGGCAAATAAAAAATACAGGCAAAAATACTCTGTGATACATACTACAGAGACAAAGGAAAATGCCTAAGTATGGAGAGATATTGTTCAGTAGGCATGAGCTGTATTAGGTCAAAGGGTGGACTTCAGGATCTTGGAGGTATTTTCCAACTTTAATGATTCTATGATTCTATGATCACTGGAACACAGCACAAAGACTTTTGGGTTGGAATAGTTACTGCAACAGCCATGTTAATGGGTTGAGCAGTTATAAAGGCAGCTGTAAAAGGAACCTTCCATAGCACTCTGAAATGTCTACAACCTTGTAGACATGCAGCACTATGATGAGGCAAAGCAGGTTTTTTTTAAGTTGCTAATGAAAGACAGGGCACAGGCACTATGGTCAAACCTTGTTCATGCTCAGATGCAGACAGAGGAGTGCTGGAGGTTGTTTTGAAACCTCTTATTGAACTTGCAGGGTTTTTTTAGATGGGAAATCCACTTTTAGGTCAGCTAGACTTAATGCAATCAAAAATTTCATGTCTAGCATGGACAGGTTTAACATGTGGCTGTGTTTGAGGTAGCTGGTGCTTTTTGTGAGTGGAATGATGCTTTGCATTGGCCATGCATGAGCAGTGTCTGTACAGTTTATGCACAGTTAGTTTCTGTGTTATAAATGAAATCTTAACTTGATACGAGTTAAATTCCTTGTTTTGGTCAAATGATTCCTCCCACCAGATTGGAAAGCTGCCATCTCTTCTTCTCACGTTTAGTCTCCTGGCATTTTTTTTGTTTATTTTGTGATACATGATTTACTGATCAACCCCTCCAAGCAAACAGTATGAGGTAGCAAAATTGTTAGGGGAAGGCAGCACCAAAGATTTGGGATTCTCACTACTATCCTTTAGTAAATTGCACCAGGCATTTTAAGATTGATTGCAGCTTTCTGCCAGGTCCCACTACCAGAGTTTTTGTGCTTGTAGCTTACTACAGTCAGAATACGGAAAGAACAGAGTCCTGTGATAGAGCTGGGCAATATCTGAGCCCGTAAGTCTGCAAGTTGGTCTGTCCATAAGCCTGAGAAAAAGACGCCATACTCAAATGTCTGAGACTTCACAGTCTTGTACCTGCAGGAGAAAACAATCAGAGACTGTTTCTTTTGAATATTGGGAGAAAAAAGGTATTTAAAGAGGCAGGAACTTATGGATTCATTTGTTCAGACTCATAGAAGACATTAAATGTTTGCAAAGCATTTTTTTGTTGTAACATTAGATTTAATGGGAATAAATTAGCTGAAAGATTGTGAGAATGGTAACAGCAGGATTCTGTATGAGCTTTGAGTTCAGAGGGTGTTTTTTCTGCTCCTTCATAAAGGAAAAAGCTCTTATTGTATAATTTCTATGGCATTGTAAGCAAATAAAAGATGACAAAATTCTCTGCCCTTTAAATTGACTAAAGTTAGATGATGCACAGACGTGGATAAGATATAAATCTGAAGTACAACATTCTTCAGGGCTGGCAAAGTTCTTGTAAACCACGACTTTTTTGATCAACGGGATGGACCTGCTTGTAAGAAGTTAGCAGAAGTTACATGACCCAAATTCTGTGTTAAATGGATCAAATATTGGTATTGGGAGTAAGAAAATAAAAATAAGCTGTGGAGAGAGTGTTAATAAGACATTCACAGGAAGAACCAGTTGAAGCTGTATCCAGACTTTGAAGAGAACAGTAGGGTTGTGGGATAGTTGTAGAATTGATACTCACTCTTCACATGAGAAGACAAACAAAGAAATCAAACTCTAAGTGTTAAAGCTATCCCCATCAGAATGCGCACTGACATCAAGCTGGATGCTGTAATGCAAATAAAATGGCTCTCATGCTTAGTCCTTCAATGTTGCATTTCTAAATTTGCTGTATTAAATAGACTTCTGCTATCCCTAGCATTAAACCTCAACCCTACTAGAGGAAAGAAACAGCAGGGGATATATACTTTCAAAACTACTATGAGATCTTGTGTAGTCAGTATATGTTGTGGTCTCAGCTCTTCCAAAAAGTGAATTTTAGACATTTGCCCCAGACCATGTAATAAAGCTGGCAGAGCAGAATATGATTTAGGATCAACCACTTGCTCAAGGGCACTTACTTGTCTATCCTGTGCTGCTTCTTGGTCATGTTAAGTTAGTCACAGCTCTAGCAGCAGAAATAGGAGGAGCTGTTTATTATCCTCAGCATAATGATGATACCTCAGGCCACAGTGATAAGTAATTGAAACAACAGGGGTCTTAGAGATACTTAAAAGGAGAGATTTTAAAATGTACAGAAACTGGTGTAGTCAAATGGAATGTGTAACTAATAAATTGCCAGCTATTTGTAGTATGATACTACAGCCCGAATTCAGTAATTCCAGAGACTTCCACAGTGTCACTTGGTACTCTTTAGAATGTAAAATTCCATCAATATGAGCCTAAAATATTAGCAACAATGGCAACACCACCACCGCCAATAATACTAATACTACTAATAATAATTTATTTACACATACATTTGCTTAAAGGGATTTCCAAGTAGTTTTAATACCAAGGTGTAACAACAATCACATTTAATTAAGGACCTAGTGCTTTGGGATACTGAGTATCTACGATCTAAAACTGATCAGGAGTTAATCAAGTAAATAACAATCTTTGTAACAATTGTTCACTTATACCATGTTCTTCTGGCCTGAAAATGTTATGTCATACTGACTATAGATTCAGATATTAAAAACAAAACAACATGATTTCTCTTCAATTGTACTTGCCCTAAACAGTTGTCATGGAGCCCTCCTCCGAGGAAGGAAAGATACAATCTTCCAAGTAAGTCTTATGCCATCAGACCCACTGATGTGTATTTCTTTCTGCATTTTATAAATGAAATTGCATTTGATATTTTTCATTTGCATTTATGACCCACTAATAACGCTTTACCTACACATCACTCTGTATTTTCTGCATCATTTTGTCCTGTTTTTCTGCTTTCAAGATGGTCCTAGAATTTTTAGTGATATTCCATGTACTGTATGAATTTTGAGCATATACTTTATGCAGCTGAGATATATCATACTTAACAGGAAGTTTTGCAAAACCATAGTCTCACACTGTAATGAGATACAGAGAGATTAAGGGTATTTTAGTACTTTGGCTACTGGATGGCAGATGAAGGACAATATGATTAAATGCAAGATAAAATTGTGAGCTGAGCGATAAAACCAGACAAGTACATGAAAGATTCTTCTGTCAGAGGTTTGTCTTATTTTTCATGTAAATACTGCCTGAATGTGCTATTACTGAATCTAAAGTTTGTAATTTTACAGCTACTAATTCTCCATTAGGGGTACTGTTTCATTTATCACTGTGGGGTTTTCTTTGGAAGACTAGGAAATAAGATCGAGCCATATGACAGTAATCTCCCTTCACCTGTGTTAACCTGGTTGTACTGTTTATTTCTAGTAGCGTGCACCATTTGGCAGGGATGGGGTTTAGCGAGGTACCACAAGTCCTGCCAGTGTGGCTCTGCAATTTATAAATTCAGTAGCTGGCTCTAAAAAAGTACTAAGAAAGAAAGGAAGCAGTGGCTTTCCCCAGATTTAGCCCACTGCCCCAGAGCTGCTAGGGAAATTACCTTGATTTTGAGGGTGTCAGTATATAAAGAATGGGGATGTTAACAGTTGGCTTTGTCTCTCTGGTAGCAGAATTTGCACCAGGAAAAATAGCGGAACCCTTGCTTGGACATACTCCGGTTCCATTTTTATATCATGCTTCAGAAACCCAGTCTGATCTAAGTTTTTGGAATGTGGCTGGGGCACCTAAGCCTCATACCACCAGTGCACACTATTTCTAGCAAGAGCCAAGTTTTGCAGTGGTTTGGAGTGGTTGCTGGTGCCTCTCACTGAAAGGCTGTGGAGGCTTCCTGCGCACTAATGCAGCTTTGGAGGAACATAGTGCTCTGACCATGAGCTACTTGAGAAAATCCTAGGCTCCGTGTAAGTTGCAAAAATTTCTGGCCATTTGTTCCCAAGCTATTTATGGACAGGAAAAAAACCAAATCCTTACAAAAAACAGTGATGTGTTGAATACACTTTGTTTGCTGGGCATTAATGGATATTGAAGGAGCTGGGTTGCATGACTCATTCAATCAAGCTGTAGAGATAATCAAAGCTGGTGAGAAATGTTTCCAAATGATCCTATTCTGCATTCTTCAAACATCTCAAACTCCTAGTGAATTCAGTGCAGAAGAATTAAGATGAGGTTTGCATCCTTTCAGGCCTCCCATCTCCCTGGTACTTTCTGTACAGCTGAACTGAGACTAAACTATCTTCCAGAGCTCATTTGGGAGTTGCACAATTGCCCCTTTCTGTATGCCATTTGTCACATGCATTTTCAATCCCTGGGATGGATCTATGCTGTCTGTGATCTGCTGCCTCTCCCCTGCCACATTGTTCCACGAGGTCCTCCCTGTCACCTGGGGTTGGAGACGTGCTGTGCAGTCCCGGGTGTCTTAGTAACGAGCTATCTGGCTGCTCTTGGTGAAGTTTTGGGGTCCCTCATGGATATGTAACACCCAGGAGTAAAAGGAAATTATCACTATAAAAAATTCTGATCTTTTCATGTCTGTAATTTGTTTATGTGTTTGTGTGTTATTGCATTGCATTAAGCTCCCTCTAAAAACAAAGAACTACAGTTCATAATCAGAGCGAGAGAGAAGGAGACAGAGAATAATTCCAGGAATCCCAGATTGCTGAAGAAGAGGAAAAAACAACACAAAATTGCTGCCTGGGATGATTAAAGACACTTCAATATTTTATAGGGAACAGCCTGCAAAATTGCTACAGAAAATGGTGGGAGATAAGGCAGAAATGGAGATGGTTATCAGAGGAAGAAGTTTGGGATCTTTTTTGAAAAATAGTCACTACATGAAAATATCCTCTCATCTAAAAAAAAAAAAAAAAAAAAAGGTGCCAAGAGCAGATATAGCCAAGGAACACATAGATGATCAGTGTCCCATGTTTCACTCAGTCAGGCAATCAAGATAATTAGAAAGTATGGGAAAGATTGATTAATGGCCAAGACAGACATTGAGTTGACCTTTTCTTTATTACTACAGCAGTACATTTAAATAGCCTCCACTTAGTAGGATTTAAAATAGAAAAGTGTGCTGTTATAGTAAGTGTGTAACTAAGAATGCATGATCTAACATCCCTATTCTGTGTTTTCTTCCTTCCCATCTATAGTCTCCACACTATCTCATCTGAATATGAGTTGATTTCTTGACTCCATACTCATTCAGCTATACTAGTTACTATCTTAGAGACAAAAATGTGTTTAATGGTAGTAAAATAAATATAGTTTAAAATATTTTTAAATTGGAAATACAAAAACATAGGGATCTGTGCTAGTTTGTGAATTAGCATCAGTTTTGTTAAGCACGGGAGCAGGACGAGGGGAAGCTGAACAAGACTCATCGTGCTGGGAGCCCCAGATTCAGTGATAAGTGAGGGATCTTATCCAGAACTTTCTTGTTGGTACCTGCTGATGACTGCAGTTGGGTAACCTGGGCTGCTCCTTCTTCATGTCAGAGATTTTGGCTCAGTGACCTGAAACTGGGGCCAGTGGAGCTGTGACAGCACCACTGCTAGCAGTGACAGTGTCCGAGCGTGAAAAACAGAAAGCAATCTCAAAGGGGAAGGAATTTTGCTAAGGCATCTTTAGAGGTATTATCCGATTTTCTGGGCATGCAGGGAGAGCTACCAAGCAGGCTAGAGAGCAGGAGCCATCTTTGGTGGGAATGTGCGAGTGCACAGCAGGAAGAGGACATCACGTAGGAACCAAGGATTTGTGGTATGCATAAAAAAGGGATCCTGAGCCAAAATAAGTAGTTTGCAACGCTCATCTGAGAGGGGCTGAAAATATAATATGGGTCACAGGTTGTAGGGGCTGCTGGCTGACTTGTGCCTCTAGGCCAATGGTGTGGAGCTGGACACCGAAGCCGCAGAATTCAGGGCACAGGAGTGCTGCTGGGTCATTCAGAAAAGCTGTAACTCAGATGTGTCCAGGGACTATCCCCCTTAGGACCAGGGTCTAATTTACTTTTTTATGCAAAACATCCTTCACTCCAGTGAGAAATACAGTGAGCTGGGCTCTATAAGGTGACCCTAACAGCAAATGTAAATGAGAAGCAGAGGCAGGTACAGACACTTCTCAGCAGCAGAGCGTGGGAATGAATGATGCAGGATTTTGCCTGGAGGCAACCCAGGGCAGAAGCATTGTCAGATCTTGAACAAAGACTGTGCGCTGTGTGTCCTGCCATCAACAAGGGCTGGACCAGAAACAGTGTGGGCCTGAGCACCACCGAGCTCGCTGTGGAGGGCTCATTTTCCGTGGAGGTTCAGTGACATCTGCTAAAGAGTCATGGCGTTTTCTCAGCTGCTGAACTGAGCAGTGTGTAGTGCTCAAGGCTGCTGAACAGTGTTTTTCCTCACAGGCAGGTCTGCAGGGAAAAGGAAGAGAAGTTACTTAGTAAAATTGGAAAGCATTTATGAAAATAAGTATTTGGAAGAAAATTCACACCAACCTATTTGGTATAATGCACGTGGGTTTCTATAGAGAGTGTTTTGCAGAAGTTTGTAATATCTACAGGGAAATGACGACATTAAGCAGTGTTCACAACTACAGAGTGTTGTTTCAGGCAAAAGCTTGTTGTGTGTTGTTTGTTTGCAGTAGTTAATCCTCCTCCAACTGGAGTGTTAGCCTTTTAATTTTGTAGAGTTGAAAGGCATTGACATATCATATAAAAAGTTTTCTTCTGTGAGTTATCTATTAAGCAGAAATAATCTTGATCACCAGCATTGGATCAGACATTCAGCTCATGTAACTCAGAAGAACTCCTCTGGTGTCAATAAAACCACCTCAATTTGAAGTAGCAGGAGATCTCAGCAGTGTATTGCTTTGAAAAACTGAGGTGTACGTTTATTCATTGTTTCAAAGATAAAGGCTCGACCTACTCCTCTGGGACACAGCCTTGCTGAATTAGGCAGTTTTTCTGAGGTCCCCACAGGTTTAGGAGGACCAGGGTTTGCTTACAGACCTTTCTTTGCAGGATTAGCTCCTCATTGAATAGGAGCAAGTCCAGCTCTTACCAAAGAATGACGCTTTACCCTAGCCCATCAAAAGCGCACTTGCAATGGCAATTAATTGGTTCTGAGATACCCTCCAATGCAAATGGCCAGACCCAAAGCCCTCTGTTTTGCTGTCTTCAAAGGGCATCAGCTTAGTCTCAGGAGTGTCAGTTTTGAGACTGATGCTGGTGCTTTATATGCATCTAGGTCGCGTTTCATCTGTGACCAAACATGAGCTGTGATCCTGTGCTGATCTTGAAATGGGTGTAGGGCCTTTTGGAGGCTTTTTTAACCCCACTGCTCCACCTGCTGCAGTGTGAATATGTTAGAGTGGTGTGGGGCTGTGTGAGCACGTGGAGGTGCTAGTGCCTGTCTGCATTTGCTGGTCTGAGGCTTCATAGTCCTGTTCCTACAGCACTGGCAGAGAGGTGAGGCTCCAGAGCTGGTGTTACTGATGATGATGCTCCAATTCAAATAAACATGCTGAAAAAGACTAATAAGGAAACTCCATAATATTAAAATGTATCTGCCTTTTAAACAAGAGGACAACAAACAACTGTTCTGAAGACTGCAGAAGCTGCCATTGGGTTAGAACCAAGAGTGGTTTAGTGTTTATCCTGCAGTAAATACCATAGAGCTGGGGGTTCAGTGTGGTGAGATGCAGAGTACTTCTGTCTAGTGCTGAGTATTTTCCATTCTCATTGACTTCACTGGAGAAAACGCAGCAGGCTCCATACCTTGAAAGGTGACTGCAAGCTCTGACATTTGAGTCATACTAATAAAATAGTTTCCCTTGGTGAAATGTGCATTTCCCCTCCCCCTAAGTTTCAAATAATACTACTTCTTAAAGTAAGAACAAACATTTTACTTATGGCTAGAATGCATTTATTGGTAATTTTCACATAAATCAACTTATATGAAAATGTATTCATAATCCAAGCCTTCTCTGTAGTGATAAAATGTTTCTGCTTCTGTGGTAGAAAATAGCTTATTATGCAAACAGCATTGCTAGTGTTACATTATGCATGGGAGTCACCTGGAGAACATCACAAAAGCTTCAACCAAAAGGAAAAAAAAAAGAGGGGAGAAAATCGGGTGTTCCATTTGCTGCACCACTTACCTATTATAATTAGCTGTAAATGAGCTGATATCTGTACTTTGTAATGTATGTCATATATGCCTTGGTAACAGTATACGAATAAGAAAAGCAGAACAGAATGAAATGCACATGAAACTCACCCAGAAATGGCCCTGCAAAATGACACCGCAATTAGAAAGCGAAAGCAAGTTGCCATTTTTAAACTGGTTAGTTGTACTTACTTTGAGGATACCTTGGTTATATTTATATACTACTTGATTTAATTCAGAGTGCTGCAAATTCCCACTGGCCTGTCATTATTATGAATGACATTGTTGAGAAGCATGATTAAGTAAGGTCTGCTCAGGCTAAAAACCATATTGCCTCAGATAATTTTAAAATAGTAATGAAAAAAAAAAAAAGAATTAGACCTAGCACAATCATTTAAGACCCATTGTCTTGTGTGACCTTTCTTATTGAGGCATAAAATGGTAGTTTTAAAGAAAAGTGAGAGGATCACTGGAATAAGGTTAAGTCCTCTGGAGATAGTGAGTTCTTACAGTTGTTCTCATGGCATATCTTATAGGAAGTTCTGGCGAGACATCACATATCAGAGCAGCTCTTGCCCAGAGTGAGTTTATAGTCAGAGTTGTTTGAAATGAGATCTCTGTGATTTTGTAGTCTGAGGACTGGTATCCAAGTATTTCTGAGTCTCACAAACCATTTGGTTTCAGAAACTCCCTGCACTAGCACTGTCACGACCACGGCCATTATACCTCCAGTGTTGTTACATCTCTTAAACCTTCACTGGAGGAATTCTTTTGGCTGCAGTGTTCTTTCAGAGGCCAGATATTTTCATCGTCTTCTCTATGTCACAGCTTGTAAACAGTGCACTCTTGACTTCTCTGATGTTCTTGGATCTGTTTATAGTCTAACTGAACAACTAGTATTTCCCTGAATGACTTGTTCTGAAACCATTTGGCCAAGCCTGAGCAATCTCTTTTATAATGTATTAATTATGCTGGCATTTGCAACAAAGGCAGGACAAACATAGGCAGGCTTTCACTGCCCTTCTCGATCTTTTAGTCAGACAAGAGATGAAGTTAGCCCAAAGAAAAACAAGATGACACTGATACAAGGAAGGCAGATGCTATGAACCAAAACTGGTTGCTTGGTGTCGCTGCTCTATGACTTGCTGTCAGCCATCACAGACCTCAGCAAGGGTACAGGGCTTTGCTGCACCCTGCTACCTGCAGCAGGTCTGCTTTCAGAATCTATCAGATTTCCCACACTGAGGCAGCCTGAACCTGTGCAAACCTGTTCATCAATCAGCAGTTTCTAATGGTGGTGTTCTCCAGATAGTCCCTGGGGCTTGGACTGGGTCTGGTCAGGATGGACTATTGTTACAAGTTTCTGATTTTTCTTGCCCACTGGTAGACAAGCTGGTGTGAAGCCATAAAAAAGATATTCTTATGGACATAACAGTCAGAGGGAGTGGGAAGTGAGTTGGAAACATTGGGGCTTACAGTAGGAAACATCTCTACTTAGAGAGTGTGTGAACTTAATGTATAATCAAATAATAAATTAAGAAAAAAACTCCTTGCATATGTGCCAAAGATAGGGGGATCTATTTTTGACCTAAACCCATGTAATAGGTAAACCTCCACATCATTAAAAAAAATAGTTACTCCAGTGAAAAAAATACAAAATCTATCTGATAAAAATTTGAGGGGATCTTCCAGAGGGTAGGCAAGGAGGCAAAAAACCACAGACTAAATCTGAATAAACCTATTTATGCTCCATCTAACACTTCTAAATCAGGGTTTCCTCTCATCCTAACTCGTAAGCAAAAGCTCAGCTAGTGAAGTTTTCTCTATTGAATCACAGAGTAAGTGAAGCATTCCTCCAGAGTAGATGCAAATTCTAGGCATTGCAGGGGAAAAGAGAACTTGTAGTTACTTACTGAAATACTAAATAAAGATTTGAAAGCTGAAGTCTTCTTCTCAGCGAGAGACATCTCTGGATAAAGAGACCTTGCCAAAGATATTCTGTGCATGATGTGCCAGTGCTGGTTAGCCTTAGTGGAAAAACTGCTTGTGTCTCCCCAAGGATCAGCTGAGAAGCTGCTGTATGAACTAGATCATTGTATGTGCACATAGGACCAAGTTATGTTCCTAGGGAGAGTTCAACAACATGCTCGCCATCCTAGTTTTGGCTTGTCTTGATTGAGAAATTTGTCTTCACTTTCACAGTCATTTTGTTCTACTCTGCATTGTTAATGATCTTACATATGTTACAGTACTGATGAGTTGATTTTTTTCCTCTTTCTGTCCACTATGTAATGAATTACATAATGAAAAGATAATTAATGAGACCGTACTTTGAAACTCTGCTACTCTTCAAGTCTAGGGAGACTGCAAGTGCCCCTTTTTCATCCTGCAATCTGGTGCCATTTGCTTGTCTGTGTGGCCTTCCAAAGGTTATAGATAACTCTTACCTTAGCAGGAATTCCTTTTTTTTTTCCTTCATGAGGTTTACCCCTGCAGGATGGCTGATGGGCTACACTAGTTGTCAATGATAAATCTGCAGAAAAGTGATTGAGGAATATTAACTGAAAACTCACTCTGTCCCCAAATCAAGTGCCCTGCCTGGCTTTATGAATGAAATGACAGACTTCTGTGAAATATAGCAACAAGTCTCAGGCAGCACATATGCAGATAGCAATAATGAATATCCAGTTATAGGATGCTGAAGATCCTGCTGCTCTCAGTCAGCATAAGGAAGATGATTTTTTTTATGAAACACATATGGAGATGCTCATCCATTGCAGAGGACATTGGAGTAATTATCTTTAAAGGCCCATTCCAACCCAAACCACTTTATGATTCTGTGATCCCTCCCATGTGCTGCCCAGCTGACTTTGTTTCTGCATGAAAACATGTCACATGTTCATATCCCACCGTTCTCAGAAACCTTGTCTTCATTTTCTCAGGAGGTTTTGTGTCATAACATATAAAAGTGGAAAGTCCTTTAACATTCAATATACTCAGCTTAGTTTAATTAGAAATGAACAAAAATCTTTTTGAGGCAAACCAGAGAGGCAGAGACAGTTCAGTGGAATGACCTGGAAGTTGTGCCATCATCAGTAATTTCTTGTTCCTTGAGAGAGGCAGGAACTGAACTAAAAAAGGTGGAGTAACTGCATCCCTGCGTGCTTCAGAGAGATGCTACAGGTTGTGTAAACCCCATTGCAGGCCTTCAGGTCTGGCGTGAAGACCAGTGGGGTCACACTTGTTATGAAACAAGCTAATTTTTCTGCTCTTCATTAGCATGAAAATGCCAAGAGGTAATGTGTTTAAAAATTCATGGTATTTTTCCATTTTGCCAGGGAAAATGAGAGGTGCGAAAAAGAATGGTCTGGTACATATGGTGAAGTAAAAGACATCCAGAAAGCAAGAAGTGGCCTCAAAGGCTGGTGATTTCCTATGACAGAGAGCTAACTGAGATTTTAGAATGGTGACTGAAAGTCAGAGAGGAGCAGGAATTACTGTGCAGAGATGGAGGAAGACGGAAAGAAGCCTGTAGGATCACGATATATAGTGTCCTTTCAGGCTTTTAGATGAGAGAGAACAGTGCTGTTTCAGACACAAGGCTGGGCTGATAGAGTAATAGCTTGCTATAGTCAAACTGCAGAGTGGGGTTATTACGGCTTTGGATAAGAGCTATTAACTATTGTTAAGGTGATTGATCACTTTTATCATTTTGGTTATGCAAGGAGTTTCACAATCAGAGCTAATCATGGGGCATTGCAGTGCCCCTGTCTGCTTAAATGCTGAAATCCAGAGATAGATTGTGAGATGATTACAAAAATTGCAAGACTGTCATTTCCATATTGAACATGGACTGGGCAAAAATCATCATGTATTGCTGAGACAACTCATGTAGGGGAAAACACTTATGAAGTTTGCTTTCAGCCTCCAGAAAAGGAAACAAACAAGTTTGCTCACAGTTCTATTTAACTTTTCCAACACACAGTTTCTACAGTTTTAAGGTTGTGCTGCTACGCAGTTCCTATGGTATATATGGATGTTAGGGTTCTTTGATACTGACTTATCCTACTGACTGTAAGATTCACTGAGGTTTCATGGGAAAGCTCAGAGAGAGATTTTCCTGTGTTTAAAGTAAGGAGTAATAAAAATGAACCTAATATGCAGAAGATTGGATAGTCATATTAAGTGTTACATGGCCAAAGAGATGTCAGTTGTTTCCTAAGCTGCAAAATGCTTTTCAAGAACACAGACTTCATGGTGTTAGTAAGGTCTCTTATGAAGTTTTCATCTGAGAAGTAGAAGACCATCTGATAGAATTGAAATTTATACAAGTTTTCAGAAAAACAATTGGATTAAGACATATAAAATCTAGGTAAATCTGGCATGGACATCTGATCAGAAACAGAAGAACTAGTCCATGGGATTCTCAAGTAACACATGACTGATCCTACAATAAATTTGAGATGCCTAGAACATATTGAACTGATTCACATCTATACCTTCATGTTCTCACTAGTAATGGATAAGGGTAGCTGTTGGCCATACACTCAGCATCAGAAAAGTGAAATGAACGAAGCAGCTCTTTCTGTGCTTTTTCAAGGCTCACTTTCTCTTCTTAGGAACACCATCAACATCTACCTACAAAAATAAATAGATATCTACCATAAGCAATGTAATCAATAATCAAGTGCATGTTCAGCTTGACTGTGCAGAAGTTTTTTGCTTTTAATAGTAATATAGAAATATAAATAGAAATAAAAGGCAAAAGACAGCATCAGGACTGGACACAATGGAAAATATCAATGACACTACCATGGCAAGTCAGGCTTTGGTTGATTTGTACTAATAATAAATGGCAGAATTAGAATTCTGCAACTCAGCGATGTATTACTGTTTTCAATATTAATAACATGCCAAACCATGTATTCACCAGTGTGATCTCTTGAAATGTTATTCTCTGCAATGACTGACTACTACAGGAAAAAAGGCATCTCCTACTGCATCTAGCCTGTGTCACAGATCTTGTGCAAGAAACCTTTCCTTGTCACTGACATTCTCATTTGGACTCTTTTAGAGACCTCTGAGAGGTTCCACCTCATATCCTTCCTAATATTTTTCCATTTTTTACTAGGAACAAGAACTTTTCTGGCCCTAAAGATCAATGTTTGTAAAATTTACTTTTGTGCATAACAGACCTAGTACTGCTTTGAAAATACCACCTTCATAATCTGTGAACCAGAACATGAGTAAAGGTGTAAGCTTTGTGGAATTTTCCTGGAATGATGGGCTTTAGCACAACGTGTCTAATATGTCTACTGTGTTTAACATGTTAGAATGTGTCTAACATGTACATGAAGTGCCCAAAAGACACTTACATGGGTTCTCTTTGTTCTCCTTTGACATGGATGATCACCAACCAAAATCTAGCCCATTGTAACACAGTCATCTATCACTGATGCAAAAGGAATCCTTGTCTTAGTTTTAAGACAATTGTGTAATTTAAATTTGAAAACAAAATATAGAAAAAGGAGCAACAGCTCTTTTATTAAATATATATATTATAATTATACAATATATATTTATATATTATTTATAGAATATACTATATACTATATTTAGATAGATAATATAATACACAAAAAACCCCACCAGCACACCTCTGGGAGAAGCAGAGGAACTGAGAAGTCAGTGAGAGGGTTCTGTAGTCACAAACAATGGCTGCCACAGCAAATGGCAGGGCCAGTGGTCCAGGACCCGTTCATGAACAAGGCAGGAGGAGCAATCTCACCATCTCCCCAGGTGCAGGAAGGGGAGAAGCAGCGATTTCTTGAATGGTGTCTCTCTGAGGGGATCTGAGGCAAGCTCTGATGATACAGCAGGGGTGATACACAGATGCTTGTGGTGAAACATGTTGCTCCCATGTCCCGGGCTGAGAGCAAAAAGAGGGAGAGAAAGAGTTCCAGATCTGGAAACCTGTCACCCACATCTGCCAGAAACCCGTGGGGCCAGCCTCAGCCGCACTCTTGTCCCCGTGGCAATGCTGTCGTGCCCGTAGCCGCTTTCCCACGTGCCGCCACCATCATGTGGTGCTGTGACTACAGGGGCTCATCCCTGCGCTGCCCTCTGCTCATCCCGCCCAGCCTGGCCAGCCTGCCCTGAAATTCACCACAGTCAGAGATGGGAGAGGAAAAATCAATTAAGAACAGGATTAAAATGATAACCATCCTGTTCGTAGATATTATATCAGTGGGTAGAGTGATACGTGTATATGTTGAATTTGGGGATCTTTTCTATGACTAAACATACTTGCCTTGGGAGAAGATGATTTTACAGGGAATGTAGAGTCAGTGTCAGTCAGTGTGCTCACATTTCAGACTGCTTCCTGAACAGAGGGGAAAAACAACTCTAAAGTCTTTGAATGTGCATGCTAGCTAGATTAGATTTGTACTGATAGCTTTTGTTTCCGTTCCCTTCTCTCTTGCTTAGTTTAATATGCAAGGCAATATATGGAGAAAATGTGTCTCTGTGCTGGAATAGCAAAGATAACCTTGAAGAGTATAAATGAATGTACGTATTGATGGAGCAATTTGTGTTTTTATTGATTTCTTGCTGTGTCTTGCTGAATTTCTAGTATGTAGCATAGGCTGTAACTATTTTGTTACGAAGAATGCTACAGAATGTATTTTCCCACTCCAGTTCTTAAGGGATATGGGCAATTTATACATGGAATTATGAAAAAACTGTACAGTATATATTGATTATTATTATTCATTGCTATAAGTAGGATTTAGGGCTCCAGCTAGAGATACTCGAGATCAAAAAAGGGTGACATTCTTTCTGTCTAGGAAGGCTGAAGTGCCAAGATGAACTACCAAGATTTTAAGCCTAAAATACACAGCTTTTGCAAATGTGACAAAAGTTGAAGGTGGAAGGGTCACACAGTGACGTGTTCCTGAGGAGAAAGGATATTCTTGTAGAGCAGTGTTAATACTGTCAAAATGCAAAGAGGAGGCTAGGGGAAAAAGAAAAAAAGACTGGGTTGGGTCTCCTCTTTGCTGGGAGAGTGGTTTGTGCTGTGTTTTCCCAGGCAGGTGAAGTGGGGCAAGGTGTAACCGACATAAGGATGTCGATCAGTCCAGAGGCAGATTCTATCCCAGGCACTGATCTTGCACGTGTTTCTGGACTTGTGATCCTTTGGTTTCTTGAAAACAGTTATCTTCTGCATGCACACAAGGTACATTAAATTGGGACCTAGTCTGAATTGGCCATACAGTGATTAGTAACATTAAACCAAAGACTGTGGATGCCTTTATGTGTAGCTTTGTTGCATTTTCTTCCATCTATCATGTGTTTTGCAATTCTTTCTCTTGTCACACACTCCACCTGCTCTGAGCAGAGAAATAAGGCAGAGAAACATGTTGAATATTAACTCTATGCAACCTTGTGGGCTTTGAAAGCAGGTACTGCAAATCTCTGAAGTGCTGTTTAAGGCAGCTCTATCCCAAATTTGAACAAAGCTTCCCTTCAGCTCAAGGAGTAGGAACTGCACCTTTCTTGTCTGGTAGCCCATGAACAAGTGTGTCTGTTCTGCTGTATGAAAATTGGTAGTGACACCAGAGACACCAGGCTGGGAAGAAGGCACCTGCCTTTGGCCTGGCATTTGCTCTCTGAAAGTGCCAGAAGTGGATGCCTAAGAAAGCACATAAATAGTAGCACATGTGTAGCACGAGCCTTCCCTTCAGATACTGAAGGACTTTCTGAGCTAGAGGTTGCCTGTGAACCTCTGCTTAATAGGTGGTGATAGCACCAGTGTCCATGAATGTGCCTAATCTCTTTTTAGCTCATTTATGCTTGGCCTTTGTAACATCCTCTGGTATTAAACACCACAATTTAATTAGACTTTGTGAGGAAAAGTACTTCCTTTGAATTCTTGTGTAGATCTGGGCCTCTTAATTGCAAATGAGCATACATGGCAATTAATAAGGCTTTTAAAATGGAGAAGAAAGTAATAAAGCTGCTCACGCAGATCAGATGTGTGAGGTTGAACACTGAAATGTGGGAGTGGGCAACACCAAAGGATTGAGCAACTAAAGGTTGGGATTGACAAAATGGAATAGCAGTACTTTCTCAGATCCCGCAAGATTTTCAGTCTTCCAAGAAATAGAGTTAATTATGTGACAGCATGAGAATGTGAGAACAATGATGAATTTTGTGGTGTACATTAGCAATGAGGTTGTGGGTCATCATGCAGGTAACGGTGTATGGTGAATGTCTATAAATGAAGATTGTTTTAGCATATTTCCTTTCCATTCATCTCCTTGCTAAGACTTGAACGAATTTAAGTGTATATTTGTGTATACCATGGGTTTGTACCATTATACTGTAGTAGAATAGGTTGCTCTTTATTTTCAGCCTGTTTGTCATTGTTTCTACATTCTCAAGAGAAACACAGAGCTTTATTTTTGAAAGGTGGCAATTATTACAGTCTGTAATTGAGGTTTTTATTAAACTCCCATAAGCAAAATTAAAGTACAAACGAAATTAGATGTTGGATTTTAAAATGATAAGTTAATTTTATTTAACTATAAACTAAAGCATAGAGAAAGAGAAGATAAAGACAGAAAAGTTGGAAAGAAGCTAAGAATTACAGTAAAAAGGAGCATAAAAAAAGGTTAGCACCACAATGTTTCAATATCTGTTACAATAGTTGGACTATGGCAAGGGGTTTCAATGGTATCAGTGGTCGCTGGTCCACCATCACACACATGCATGCAACCAGGCTTAGGGGTTTTTCTGCTGAGCTGCTGATTCTGGGCATTGCTGGAGTTTGGTTCACATCTCAGCTGGAGAGGGAAGGAGTTCTTTGTAGCTGTTTTTTCCCGAGTGGACTCTCCTGAGTAGCAAAGTCTCTGCCACACACATGGGCACATTGAAGAGTTTTTACTTTGAAAATAAACAAAGCTCAAAAAATCTGCTTGCTGGATCTATTAAAAGGGTCTTAAATTCTTTTAATATCTTGAGAGGGCACACGGGAGAAGATGAGGCACACATTTCTCATAAGGTCAAATAACACATTTTTACTACCAAACTTTAGAAAATAAGAGAACTTGGCAAAAGCTTAAAGAAACCAAAAGAAAGCATTTTACAAAGCAATGACTTAGCAGATGCTAACCCATACAACTTAGCAAAATCCAACTCATTGAGCTTTAAGTTACCCAAATATCAAGAAAGGAGATTAGGAAAGGAAGAAGAAATAAAGAAATAGAGAGGAAAAGTGAGAATTATAGCTACCACTCCTGGAAATTGCAGGGTTACCTGGTTTTATCTGTTCTGGCTCCCTGTAGCCACTCCTCCTCGATGGGGCTTCCAGTGTGCCAGCCATTGTGGAGCTGGGTTAGGGGCTCCAGGGTGTGCTGTGGGGCAGTGCTTCTGGTGTCCAGTGACTGACAGCTGCTCCAGGGCTGCCCGAGGAGGCTTCATGAGGCTGAGGTAGGGAACAGAGCACCACTCCATCTTTGTGAAATTCGACCTGTCTCACTCCTCTCCACCATTTGAATTGGTCTGAGCCAATAACTAATATAATCTCGTGTCTCACAGAGTGACATCAGTCTTGGAGAGTGAAGGGTTTCCACTTGGTGACAGGTGCTGGGGAGGACCCAGGGGCCGGTTACCCTCACTCTGCCTCTGGCCACACCATGATCCCACCTCTGTGCTTTGAGCACTTTAGAAAGGCAGATTTTGCTTCCCAGCACTCCTGTGGAGACCCATAGCCCATTTGATTTCATGGAAGAGTTTAATTTTCAGTATTCTGATTTGGTAAACAGCTCATGGATCTTGATCCAAAGGAAAGGCAGGGCACTCTCCTGATGGGGTTCCTAAATCTCCATACACACTGGCTGGTCTAAATGCTTCCTCATCTTCCTACACACTGGCTCAACTGGAAGAGAAGCTGTGGAGCCCTTCTGCACTTGCTCACAGGCTGTGCCTGGCTGGGCCAATGGCCAGTTGAGCTGGAATCCAAAGACAACTTCCGTCAGGTTTCTCTCTGTGGAGAGCAGGAGCCAACCTACCTACCTTGGATCCAATCTCATCCTGAAACCTGGCATCTTTTGATGAACTGCTGCCCTAGATTCCAATCCATCCACCTCCAAGAAACCACATCTTTATCAATACTACTATTGAAGGGATCATAGAGGTGGTGCTAAGGAGCTAGGGACAACAAGCTCCCACAGAGTTGACAATGGGGCTGCTGTTTTTAGTGAGACCTGTGTACAGATTCCCATTTCTCTGGTAAATTCTAGTGTAATTTCCACTCTGTAGAAGACACAGGAAAAAAATTCCCTGTGGAGCAAGATGGCCATTTGACATGAATTACATTTGCAATTTTATAATTCATTTAAATTTTCTGAACTATATAACTGGAGGATAAAATCAAACTAATCTACACCAAATATGTTGCAACAGATGTTATAACTTTTTGAAAATGTTTTATTAACTGAAGCAAAATGTTATTGAATATCTTCCTACAAAACATATCAGTATTGAGTTGTGGAGTTTTTCTAATCAAAACATATTCTGATACGATATTTTAAGCACACTCTATTTTTTTATTGTGCTTTTTAAGTGTTTTAATGGATATTTTTAATTTCAAATCAAATGAAAAAAAGAATAATAAAGGGAAAAGAAACTCTTGCTGGATTTGAGAACATTTAGCAATAATGGGCAGTACAAAATCAGAAAGTATTTAAAAAATGGCCTATATGCTCCTACAGTTTCACACTGAAAAGTCATTGCTTTTGTAAGCTACCACCCTTGTGTTTTACAATGCTCAGATGTTACAGTGCTTTCATTAATTTATGCTGACAATATTGTAAAATTAACCCTCCAGAAGTGCACAGGAGGAGGAAACTTCCTAGGAAAGATTGACATCTTATGGATTATTTGTACCTTTTACTTGCACCATAGAAGAGCATATTTCTCTTTGGAAGTAAAGCGGTTTGATGGCAAAGAAGCATTCCAAATACATCAGCGTTGCCAAGGCAGAAATATAAAACAGTAATTTGAGGATCTTAGGGGCACTGTGCAGATTATTAAACTAATGGAACAGCTGTTGCTGACAGAGGGGCAAGGTTTTCTGGGATCTGGGGAACTCTTGTAATTATTTGTTAGGCTTGGTAGCATTATTGCAGATGTAGGAAATTCAGACACTAACTGTTCAGCAGCTGAACGCAGTGAATATTTGTGTTTGGTTTGTGCAGTCAGCTTTTGGTAGCAGGGTGGCTACAGGGATGGCTTCTGTGATAAGCTGCCAGAAGCTTCCCCCATGTCCAGCAGAGCAAATGCCAGCTGGCTCTAGGACAGAGCTGCCACTGGCCAAGGCTGGGACCATCAGCAATCACAGTAACGCCTCTGTGATAACATACTTAAGAAGGAAAAAAGTTGTCGTGCAGACATAGTTGTGACCAGAAAAGAGCAGAGTGAGAACACATGAGAGGAACAGCTGCAGACACCAAGGTCAGTGCAGAAGGAGGAGAAGATGCTCCAGGCATCAGAGCAGAGATTCCCCTGCAGCCCACGGTGCAGATCTTGGTGAGGCAGGATGTCCCCCTGCAGCCCATGAAGGACCACGGGGTGCTGAGATCCACCTGCAGCCTGTGAAGGACACCCCCACTGGAGCAGGTGGATGCCCAAAGGAGGCTGTAAACCTGTGGGAAATGTGTGCTGGAGCAGGGTCCTGGGAGGGACCCGTGGACCCACGGAGAGAGGAGCCCAGGCTGGGGCAGGTTTCTTGGTAGGACTTGTGACCCTGTGGATGTCTATAGACTTTAGTAGACTTGTGGTATGCAAGACCATATTTTGTCATAATGACAAATTTGGAGTGACTTGGGAACACCAAGACATCAAAGTCTCTTTTTGATCATCAAGGCAAGTACAAAATTGAATAATGTGAAGAGTTTGTGACTTGAGTTCATAATAGCTTCCATAATCTCTCTCTGAGAGAAATTGGTCCATCTTTTCTGTATACTGAAGACTAACTAGATACTGTGCTTCTATCTGACAGTGATAATACAGTACCTGCTACTGGGTAAAATTTTCACTTATCTCTACATAGGTCTCTACAGAAACTTCCTTCTGCTATGAAATACTTAGTTTTCAAGTATATCCTGGATGACTACAGGGTAAGAATACCATCAGTTTGGATCTTGTACAAACCCACAGAATAAACAACAGTTTATGATTTCCAGACTCAGAATGAAGCTCCCAAAGCATAAGTCTGATTTTTACTGTAAATGCCTAGTACCCCCCCCCACTGAACTTACCACAGATTTCTGGAATTGTAGAATTGGACTTTGTTTCTTTTTTAAATCCTTCCTTCCTTCCTTCCTTCCTTCCTTCCTTCCTTCCTTCCCTC
>VXBA01003715.1:695850-721937 GCA_013399895.1 Serilophus lunatus | reverse complement strand
TGCCTCCTTTCCTCTCTCCCTACCTTCTCTTCCTTCCCTTTCTTTCTCAGAGAATTTTTAACAAAAATGCATCCAAAGCCAATGCACAATGAGTGTAGATGAAACAAAAAATTAGGAACTGAAGGGCTGTATTTATGTCGATTCTGGTTTTCTGCTAATAATTTTATGGTAACAAAATGCTGAACTAGTAGTACCAACCAAATATAAGAGGAAAAAAAAGTCAATACTTACTATATTTAGAGTCAGAATGGTCAGATAGCTATGACCAGCTTTTGACACTTTTGCCAATATTTCCTTTCACCTCCCTGTTAGCAGCTGTCCGGTGAAACCTGATGAGTGGACATAAAGGGATAAATTTCGGAGGAGTGCCTCTAGGGATGTGTTCAGTCCATTATGGTGAGCAGGGAACGCAAGCTGATTGGCATCTCTTCATTACAAGATTTTATCTAAAGATCGAGAACATACATTTAGTAAATACTCTTTACCCCCCTTAAATGTATGCACAGCAGTGCACACTGTGTTTTCAAGGATATGTTTATCTTTAAAAGATAAGCTGTTTGGATATGTTTTTTATTCTTTGTGTTTGTTTATGGATTTCTAAGTTAAGAAAGGTTCTTCTTGATTTGGGAATTTTTATTTTTTGTGTCTGTTCTAGGAAGAAGCCTTTCTTGTTTTTGATGAGAAGGACAGAGTCTGCATGTGGTCAATTAAAGTAAAATGTGAAATCTGGTGTCATTGCAAAGTTCAGGACAATCCCTTCAGACTTCACCTTGCCTTGAGAAACACTTTAGAAAGGCCAGATCTGTTGGTGATACCGCTAAGATCAAACCTAGAAGAAATCCTCTTACATGCAATCAAATATGCATATTGATACATGAACTTCCCAAGGTTTCTAAATTTTAATTCTTTTAAAATTGTCTCCCTGGAAGGCCAGTGAGACAAAGCAGGAGCTTTCCTGTTGCTTTGTGCTTGTGCTGTTTCTTGTCCAAAGGGATCCACAATATGACCAATTCACCGATGTGCTACAACTATGAAAAGCAATGCCCTGTTCCTTGCTCAGATCTGTGCTTTGCTCTCCTTTTTAAAAGTTAGTCCCTCCAAATAACAGCTATGGGCTGGGAGGAATGGACATACTGAAGCTTGCCAAACGTTGAGATAGAATTGCTACGATGGGAAAGATTGCTCTGTGTGAGAGGAGAGCAGAGGGACAGAGCTGCCTCCCTTGCCTTACTGGCCATGCGGCTTTTGATGCAGCCCAGAATACAACTGACATTCTAGACTGCAAGTGCATATTGCCAGATGATGTCCAGCCTCTCCTTCACCAGCATCCCCAAATCCTTCTTGGCAGGGCTGCTCCCAATCTGTTCATCACCCAGCCTGTATTGATACGGGGGATTGCTGTGATCCAGGTGCAGCACCTTGCCCTTGGCTTTGTTGAACCTCCTGAAGTTCCCGTGAGCCTATTTCTTCAGCTTGTCTTGATCCCTCTGGACGGCCTTATCCTTCGAGTGTGTCAACAGCACCACTCAGCTTGACGTCACCTATGAATTTGCTGAGAGTGCCCCGAGCCCACTGATGCACCTGAGGGCTCAGGTGCCGATGCACCTGACTGCTCTGGCTCTGGGTGAGCGAATAGCTGACCATCTGCTGGGGGATACTCATCCAGGGGACGCGGTGGAACAACGCGCGCAAAGCGTGATGCGGAGGAGGAGCGGCTTTAGGCTGTGAGCCGGCAGCGGGAGGGACCCGCAGGTCCCGGCAGCGCCCCCAGAGGGCGCCCCCAGCCCCTTTGGAGGGCCCGGGTCTGGGGGGCGCGGGACAGTTCTCGGAAGTGACAAGGGGCTTGTCAAGGAAAGCCGCTAACGCAGGCAATACAGATTGCAGAAAAAAACTCCAAACCAAAAAAACCCCCCAAATCAACCCCCAAACAACAGCAGTAAGGGGTATAGAAAAGACGTATGTGTTTGCTTGTGTGGTTTTCCTTTCATTACGGAACACTGTTTCGATAAATTGTGCTGGTTCTGGCTGGGGTAGAGTTAATCTTCGTCTTAGAGGTTAGTACGGGAATTTTACCCTTCCAATTCCCTTCCCCATCGCACCGAGGGGCGTGAGTGAGAGGCTGCCCTGGGCTGAGCTGCTGGCTGGGGTTAAACCACGACGTTAATACAAAAAGCTCTTGAAATAGTTGTAGGGTCACTACTGCAAATAACACATACAGGGAAAAAATGGCTTACCTGTATTTCCATAGGCTCTTCAATTCAAGAAGTAAGCAGCAACGAAGGAAGAAGAAAAGGTGGTCAGAGTCTCTTGCAGGATGCCCGTGGATGGGACTCGGGGTGGATTTGATATCCTGGTCTCCTCTCCCTCTCCTTGTGCTTTAACTATAACTAGTTAGAAAGACTTTCTTATGCTGGGAATAGTTTTCATAGTTTTACTGAAAATGCAGATGTTGAGCATGCTCACCTTTACTTCAAATAAAAGGAGCTGTAGGGAAAATAAAGTCTCAAAGAAGATTCAGTACCTCATGAAATCTTAAGAAAGTTCTTTTAATTAATTCATCAGGTGAGATAACTTAAGATTGCAGATAGGATTTTTGTTTTTTGTGTTGACAGAAAATTCTGGATGATAGATATATAGGTAGGGTAATTCTGTACTTTCCAATTCCGATATTTTTTAATTGCATCAGTACCTCACTGATAAAAGTTGCCTGTTTTTCAGCTAATAGAGTATAGAGCTTATTTCAAATAAATATGAATGCTCCTGTCCTAGTGGTGAATTCAGATATGCCAAGGTACTAATCTGTCTTTCTGAAAAGAAGATAATATCAAGAAATACGCAGTGGCTTTATTTTTTCAGACTACTAACAATGTGGTAAACTCCTGTAAATGTTCCGGATGCCTCGATGCTTTCCTGAATCTGCCAGTTATGGTTTTTCAGGGCACAGCTCATATTTGTTTGCAGGCACTGGCAGGGCAGACAGGGCGCTCTGACAAGCTGCAGACATAGGCTGCTTCAGCAGATTCCAGGGCTTTGTTCTCACTGTTTATTCAAAAAATAAGCACATCTCCTCCTAATAAATGTTGTATGCAAATGTAGATCAGTCATTTCTACACGAGATTCTAATTCATTCATTTAGAGTTGTTCATTTTGTAGTGTATGCAAATTTGCATATGTAATTCAGCAAAGGCAGGAGCAATCTTTTATTCTCATCACTTTTGACATTTTAATCAATGATTTATGCCTTATTCTTACATTTATTAGCCCTCCCTTGGAATGCTAAGGCAGATTATTATGCACTGATATTTCTATACATATATAAAGCTCATTAAGACTCTTTGACAGAAGACTGGTCAAAGTGCAGGAACAGGGGGCAGGCATTTGGGGGCTTTTCCTTTACCTTCTCTACAGGCTGTTTTTGCTCTTTTGATAAACAGCTTCCCCATGTCACTATTGTTCCATCTGTGCAATGGAGATAGCACTGCCTGAACTCAGAGGTATGACTAATTGGAGTTTTTAAAGCTTCTTGAGCTCTCTGGCTAGAAACTGTTATATAAATATTCTTCTGGTCACAAAGAAAATGAATGAGGTATAGTCCTATGTAATAGAGATACCATCCATTACTTCTAGTTTTTGTCTGCATCTAAATGTGGCTGCAGAAATGGTATCTTCTTCTAGAGACTACCCCTTGTACGTATTCACAGTCACACACTCACTGACTTTTTGACAAAACACAGCTTTTACTGCTATTTCCTTCTTCTGACTTCATTTGCTTTCCAGATCTGAGGGACTAAAGTGGATTTTATTACCTTCTAGGCACCATCAACAGAATAATTTATCTAGTCTCAGTGCCAGTCAGTCACTCCTCTGTGAATCCTTGGAGGGCAGTTGAGTTACAAAGATGATTGGGAAAGGCCGAATTGTAAGACACAGAATTACAGAGGAGTCATTTCAAAGGCCTGATTTAACCAACAGGCCTCTACAGCTGGGGTGAATATGTGAATAGGAAGAAATCAGCTGGTATGTCAGATCCCATTTTGAGTCTGAACCAGGTCTCTGTATTTAGAAGTTATTTGTGATGAAAGAAAACAACAGAGGATTTTTAAAAAGTGTAGTTTCAGCTTAAAGGCTGGAAATATTGTCGGCAGTGCTTTAAGAGTGAGCTTTGCCTATGTGATTTTTTGAAATACATTTGTATTCCTATATGCAATAAAGGTAGGCTTGCACCCTGCAGGAATCCAATTTCCACAAGTGTAAATGCACCAATGATACTTGTCAAAAGCAAAATCCCAAGCATGTTTGCACTTAGAAAAGAGAACTATATCCTTACACTTTGTGCATAGAAGTGTGTGTTTGGTAAATGCCACACCATATTTCCAGAGAACACAGGCATTATGAGAAATCTGTTCTTTATTCTATATGACTGCTGCAGCTGAATGTCACTGTGTCCCTGTACAAGGAAAATTTCTGGAGTACATCCAAAGTCTCAGTTAAAATGCTTTTCCTCAGAGTAGTTTTTGAATCGCTCCTGCTATACACTCCATTTTGCATCCCATGTTTGAGTGAATCCATGTGACTGCAGCTGCTGACTTGTTGGCCCGAAGTAGGGATGACAGGAACAAGACATGTAGAATACTCAACTGGATATTTTCATTATGAGAAAGTCCAGCCTGACATCTAATTCTACACAGGTATTTTCAACAGTCCTATGATCCTCAAGTATAATCAGGTAATTTTGATGTCATGCTGTCAGGCCTAGGATAATAAGAATAAACAAGATAAACAACTATCATTATGAGTTTCTTTCTAAGAACAAGTAACTATAGTGATACTTAACAAAAATAAACATTTTTGACATTTGTGTAAAGCTAAACAACCTAAGGAGAGATGCATGCATATTCTTCTGATCTTGGACATACAGCTTAAAAAAGTTCCTGCTGTAGTGAAGAAATGTATTAATTCTAGGGAAGTGCTCAGAAGTCAAAGAAAAGTGGGGAAAATAGGCACTGGAGTTTCTTACCTGTCTCACCTCTTCTAAAATAACTAGCCAGACTCTTGTTTTCTCTCCTAAGCAAATCCTAGTTCCACAAGGCTAAACACTTTCTGCTCTTCTCTCTCCTGCCAAGTGGGAAAAAACCCCTAGTATTTCATAATCTCAGGAAATACCGTGTATTCTCACATTGCCTAAACATATCCTATGTTATAAATGCATTCCAGGTATTTGGAATCCAAACCTAAGGATCTAAGGATCCAAAGTTCTTGTTTTTTCTGGTTTATGTCGTTACTCAGACCAGACCTCTGCACTGCAGAGTTGACAAATGTAATGAAAGTAAGAAAGTTGATTGTAACTGAAATGGTTTATTATATATTAATCTTTATTGTCCAGCACAATCCCACCTTTCACTTTTTGAAGGGCAGTAGAACAGGCTCCCTTAAATGGGAAAATAGACAAAGCAAAGAGATTTGGACTACATTAAGTGCATAATGATTTCTGCTTCTATATCAGACACCAACAACCCAGACACATTTTCAGCTAGACATCCATGGTTTGAGTTTTTAAGTGCATGATATATGATTTCACAGAAAAGTCAGCCTGGAGCAGGAGGTTCTATGCTGCTCTCTCAGCTGCTATTAGTGAGCAGAGCTACTCATCCAGTGCCCTATCCTCTCTAGCCATTTGAACACTTTATAAAAAGCTGCACTTCTGGAAGGTTTTATATGTTTGCCAGTATCCACATAGGCCCTAGCAATTTATTTTTTGGTAGTAAGTCCTACTCATTCATTGAGCTTCAGAGTTTTCCTGTGTGGTTTTAAAAGTAATTTGGCTGGAGGTAAGCACTGCAGACCCCATGGGCTGTAGCCAGCATTTGTTTCACATAAATCATAGCCTGCTCTAAGTTACATTTTGTTTGGAATGGAAAGCTAATTTGTTTAGTTACGTTGATCTGAGGGCATCAAATTGGACCATACTGTCACTGGTAACAAAAACAAGCTCACAGATTGCTCAGGACATCAGTAAAGGTAATTGGTCAAATGACTTCATCCAGCCATCATTTTAAAGGTAGACGTGTGATAAGTTGGTCAAGCCTTCACCTTTCATGAGCTATCAGTTCATACATCACTCCTGACATGAAAAGGGCCTCATTCCCACAGCTTTAGCACCAGAAGGGGTTTTTTTAATCCTTAAAAATAACATCTGTGCACAGGATAGCATTGAAAATTTTATACTAGAAACTAGTATCTTACTGAATCACAGCTTATGAACATCAAGAATAGCGCTTCCAGGATATTTGAGTGTATTTTGTAATTGTACTACTCATTCACTGAAGCAGCACCTTTCAAATCAAACCTTAATACTAACTCCATGGAAAAGAAGCAATCATGCTTCCAGCTGCTAACAGTAAGATGAAATAAGTTTAATTATTCAGTAAAATTGCTTATGGACAAGTGGCTTCTTGGTACCTTCTGTCATCATTATGTCTCAGACTAATAGCACGATTTTCTTAAACTAAAAGAGTATCTTTTATTTTATTAATTATATAGCCTCTTTTTTAAAAAAAATTAATACTGCAATTCACAGCAACACAAAATGACTACGAGGAGCAAGGCAGTGATCTCATTCATGAATGACATGAGGATGTTGCCTCTGTTCATACATCAGGCATTAACAAAAGTCCTCTGAACTGTGCTGGTGGGCTCCCAGGTCTGGAGTTCCAAAGCTTCGCTGAAGAATTAAAGTTTAGGAAGAGTAAAGATGTCTCTGCCCTCAAACTTTAGTTCTTTTCACAAATGAAAAGGTTATGCCACCTTGATACAACACATTTACCTTCCAGTTTGGCAATTTCTTTCGCTATTGTCAAGATTTAATAGGTCTGGCTGCATTGATTTTGATTTTAATGATTCCAGAGGATCAAAGGTGTTAATATGACCCTGGCTTTGTCCAATATTAAATGATAAACCAATGTACAAGATTTCAGATGCAGGAACTTCAGCCTTCTTACTCCGATGATCTTTTAATTCTGTCAGGGAGGAAACATTATGTAAAGCATTTGAAATGTGACTCATTAAACTTTTTGTTCCAACACCATTTCTTATAAATGTTTTTTACAATTGAAAACAAACAAGTAAATTCTCTTTTCATCCCTCCTTTGCTAGGAAGGAGAAGAAAGAGAAAGAGAGGGAAGGGGAGGTGAGGTGAGGCGTGGAGAGGCAGCAAAAAAACCCCAAGCATTAAGAAGCCTTTTTATGTGCACCTGCTGGGATCTTCTATTTTTCTCTCGATGGACCAGAAAGTAACCTCCACACTGGGAAAAAGAGATGGTAGGGACAAAGTGAAACTAGTACCATCTTCAGTGTACAACCTGGGAAAAAGCAGGTGCAATTATTGGCCCTGGCAACTGCACTGACTCCATCATGGTTGTAAGGGGTTATACCTGTACGACATTATTAGTAGCAGTGACATTCATGCCAGCCATCAGCCTGTCTTAGGAGAGACCTAATGACCAGGGGACCTTGTGTCCATGTGCTCTGTGGTGCACAAAGCACCTCCCTGCTCCCCAGCGTCATGTAGGACTCCACTAGGAAGGATGTCTTTCCAAATGCACCAGCAGCATGCCTGAATACATGGCTCTAGGCTGCAAACACAAGTGCAAGGTAAAATCATGGCATACAGATGTACCTCAAGTGCAGTTACCCCCTCTGAGGCTTGGTGAGCTTGTATCAGACAGAATTAAGTAGCTTATGGTATTGCTTGTTGTTCTGCTTCCACTCAGTTTTATCTCTTCCTTGTGTGGATTTTTTCCCCTGCAAGATTGTCTAGTGGTTGTCTTTCTGAGTCTCTCATCACCATTTCTAACAGGCAAAGTTTTCCAGCCATTTGTATGTCTGTGCGACATAGTTTACACTCAAACTAATTTTGTTTGTATCATTTAGTAGAAACTCTGTCTCCTTATACATATTCTAGTATTCAAAGTATGCTACTTCTGCAATGTCTAATTAATGCATAAGTGTCCTGATGATAATCAGAAATGGACAAATCAGCAATCACATCCCAAACAGGTCTCAGCATTCAAGCTTGATTATACAGAGCTTGATACATATGGCTACATGGGAAATCAGGCTGTTTCGTCTTGGAAGTCCACAATGTAAAGCTGAATTCCAGCCTCTACACAAGAATATGTGTAGACAGGTGACATAAGCTTTGTTGCTCTCTTCATTCAAACTTGGGTACAAGCTACTGAAAAAACCCCAAAATACTGTGCTTTTAGCCCTTTCAGTTAATGCTTTATTTCACTTTTCTACCTGTTTTCACATTACGAGTCATTCCAATACATGATCAGAAAAAGAAAATGGAGGCATTTCGATATTGTAAAATTGCTTATCTGAGTTTAATAGCTCTATTTTTGTAATTATTGATTGAAAATTGCTCTCTCTGAGAGCTGTTGAAATACATTTTCATGATAAATTTTGTATCAAAAATGCCAGTCTTCCTCTATAGTCCTGACTTTAGTTTGCCTAGCCATTCATCTACTAAAAAGAGGCTCCTTCGTGTGACACTCCTTTGTGCAGCACACAAATGCAACAATTGTTTGTGGTAGGGCTGTCTCACAGTGTCACAGAGATGAGGCAGATTAGAGGAAATGCTAACAACAGATGATCCAAGGGGATGCAGAAGCACCAACCACTTGATATCTGCCAAATGTTAAGATCATTTGGCTTGACTGCATGTGAAGGCTGTATGATGGTGCTTGGGTCCTGGTGCATCCTGAAAGGCGTCAAGAATGATCTGGGAGGAAAATATTTGCTCAATCGATGGATAGTTTCTGTCTTTTGGATTATCTGATCTGTAGTGTATTACACAAAATGCAACAGTAATCCTTTGCTTGAGCCTGGCAAGCTGGGACTTGACATCTCATCATATCATGCTTCTTGGAAGCCAGGTTCTGCCTATCTTTAACACAAGAAAGGGGAGCTAAATGACCCTTTGCCACCCAGCACCTTGAATCATTCACCATTGCCTTCCTTGGCATCAACAGCCTCCAACCTGGGGAATGTAACTATAAATGCTCCAGGTGAAATACTGTCTTACTACAGTTCTGACAGAGACAGAGACTGTCACACCAATGCAGGTGCTGGTGTGACAGCAAGACAGCAAACAGCAGGGAATTGTGAAGAAGCATCATTCCCAGTGTCAGTCTGCAGACTGGCTGACAAAGAAGTATCAGCTTCTGGCAGGGACGGAGCTTTGAACAACCTCCCAGGTAGGGAGCAGAGGCAACATTACCATCCAGCTACTAGAAGGCTAAAACTGATCCAGTGAGATGTCGCATCCTGTCGCTGAAGCCTGTCATAGTTTCAGAGCTGAGAGTTTTTTTTCTTTTTTAGTATGTGCCCTGGAAAGATTTGTTCCCAAAGGATATTCATTAAAAATTTTAATAGGGGTTTTAGCAGCCAAGCGACATGAAAATGCTCAGCCTTTAAGTACTGTCCGGAGCACAAAGAAAATTACTCTGCATTTGTGTAACAATTATCCCCCGGTTTCGATTTTGTTCCTCTAGATCATCTTGCTTCCTTCAAGTATCCTGTCTCCAGGATTTACTGCTAGATCTGCTTTGTCACCATCTGCTCTGCTGTTGCTCAAGAAAGAGCAAATTCCCAGAAAATATTACTGTCCAGAGTAAGCACCGTATAAGCATTCTTTTCACATTCAGCCAAACATTGACTAATGGCGAGCTAAGTTATGATCAAAAATTCCCTCCTTTCCTGTTCACTACAGTTCAAATGCATATAAAAAACTTGGTACAATTCGGTTATCGTCCTTGGGGATATAGATTACCATCTGTCTGGTTTCCAGTGGTACATTTAAAAAACATTTGTCCCATTTTCATAAAACATCCTTCTGCACAGCACCCACTTTAATATCTAATTACACAGCATTATGTAACACATATGTCACAACCAGAATAATTTGGCCTAAGTTTCTTTTATCCAGTCTAGTCTGTTTTTCTCTTTTAAATTAAGTTATACAAACACCTACAAATTCAAAAGTATGCTTCTAGCTAAAATAATTAAAAAATAAGTAAATACCGAACTGCCTGATGAATATTTTGGATTTAAGTTGGTAATTTATACAAGATTTTCATTTCTAAAGGAAGCAAGATTTAAAACTAATGATTAATGTACTTACCATTGCATAAAAAAATAAAATTAAAACAATCTAAATTAGTAAAAGCAGGCAAGAGAATGGCAAAAGATATTGGTTGTTACAGTGCCCACAGTAACACATACAGATGCCAATAATATAGCAGAATAAATTATTCTTTCCCACCCCTTAAATCTTTCTGGCTGTCCCTAGAGTACAATCACTGTATGATCAGGGGACAGCACCTTTACAAGCCACACCTACTTAGGGTGCTGGATGCAAAGCCTACTCAAGCCTGTGGGAAGTTTCCCATTGACTTCAACCAGCCGTGGTGCTGCTGGGGACCTTAGGAGAGGGGCTGGAGAGAGGCACCCCTGGGCAACTCGCCTGCCATCACTAATCGCACCTCTGAGCACCGTCACAATGCAGTTGATGACGATGAGGGCAAAAATACTCTGGGACCACTATGATTTCAAATGCAAATAAAACCTCTTGATACCAAAATCTCATGAGGCCCATCTCTGTCCTAGGCCAGTAGCTTGCCTTGCACCACTTTGCGCAGTTGTGTTATATTTTTGCCCTGCTCATGCAGGGATGATATTCCAGCAGTGAATGGATGATGCCTAGGGGACCCTGCTTCCCCTTGCCCTGTCTAGGATCTTTCTTCTTCCCTCCCAGAAAAGCACTGAAAAATGGCAGAGTTGCCGTGAACATCAGCTTAGTGGGGCAATGATCTGCAAGTCCTTAGGGGGCTTGTTGAGTGTAGGTGATAAGGAAAGTCTGGGAAACTCCACTCAGTTCCTCTGGGAGAGCTCCAGCCTGAGTGGGATGAAAGTGTCTCAGGAGCTGAAGCTGAATGATAAGAGAGACGCTGTTGTAAGTAAGAAAAAAAACAACACCTCCTTCCTTCTACCAAGAAATTCAAGTAGACCCCTTGGCCAAAAATGTTGGTATCCAGCACCAAGCTCTGTCATGATACTTTTTTCTGTTCTCAGGTCCTGGAAGAGTCAAATAGCATTTCCCATGGCTACTCCAAAAAGAACAGTTGCAGCAGACCACTCTTGAGACAAAAAACAGATGATGGATAGCAGCAATTATTTTTTTGAGCACAAATTCTTCTACTGTCTGTATCTAGCCAGAAAGCAACTATCTTGTTAACAGCTATTTGTCTAAGAGAAGCTATTAATTTAACTGAAGTTCACAGGAAGAACTTTGAGGTTGTCAGGATACTTCTCTGCAATCACATTGGTTCTGTCTGCACTGAAACTGAGGCAAATTACTTAGAAGTCTCCCTCAATTTCTCTGGGTCTTCCAGATAGATATGATGTCCAAAGCACCTTGTTAATGATGGAGTCTGAAGTGTAAGATTTTCCCCCAAAACTCTGAATCGCCTTAGAAAAACACACTGCATCAGGAAACTTACCCTGAAGTAGCCAAGCTTGATCAGCCAGCCTGTCTCCACTGAAGTGGACCTCTGTGGTCTTCCATGTGAGAAGGGCTCTGGCTTTTTGCAAAGAAAAGGTCTGTTCTAAGGAAGCTGTATTGTTCATGTGAGGGAGAAACGGGATGGCTAAATACACAGAGGTACCTTGAGAGACTAACTCTGTCATTCCTGCAGCATGAATGAACTTTACCTAGCATGTATGACTGGGGAAAGGAGACTCACATGCCATGAGACTGGTTATGGTTTGCATCTTAGCAAACATCAGTTGTCTGGTAGCAATGTCCTGAACACACTGCAGACACTTGGCTAGGCTCTCCAGGACACAGAGGGAGAGAGGCAGGACTGTCAGTGCAGGGCTGGAGGCACACATGTGGTCAAAGCCACTAATGTTTTGCAAACAATGATTATTTTCATTATGTTTTTGGTGTTAAAGTGAATATGCAGTAGTAAATACCAGATTTTATTAGACAGAGAATGATGTGATTTAAAAAAATGGACATTGAATTTTCAGGAAGAGCTGCAGCAAAAAAAAAGGAAATTTTAAAAATCATTTAGATTTTAGAGAACTTGTTCTGTTCTAAATACATCCCAGTAGGACAGAAAAAGCTCTTTGCAGGAAAAACTGCACAGGCATCAGATATTTCATTATAGCGCTGAGCTAGTCAATGAGATTTAGAAAATATTCAGACATCAATACCCAAGCCTATTTGCTAACTACCCCCAGTGGTATTATTATCGTACCGGCTGCAACTAGCCGGGAGAAAAGTAATCTGATACCCATTAAAATTTATTTGTTGTTTCAGGACAGATTATCTGACCAAGAGCAGTATGACTCTGAAGTTATCTCAGAAGAGACTTCCTGAGCTCTATGATATTCAAAAAAAAGAACGCAGGTAACTATCATAACTTATGAGATAGTTCATTACAAGTCTATCATCTGTAACTCTTATCTCTTCAGCTAACCAATAGACAAATGCATAAACACAGAAGGAAAATGATCTCTGAATTTACCTTAGTGTAACTTTGCACTTTTTGCTGAGTGACAGAATTTTTAACTTCTTGCCCAAAGCTTCATTTACACATCTGCTTTTGGACACATTCACTCTACAACAACTGTGTTTGCCAGAGCAATTGTGCTTACAGCCAGAGTACAAAATAATTCTCCATTTATGATTTGCCTATGCACAGAGGTCTAAGCACTCCAGTAAAGCAGGACTTGACACTTATCCCACTTCCCATCACAGAATTAATAAGGACAACCGATGGTAAAGCAAGCTGCCCATTTAACAAGCAGATAATAGTCATGAATTTTGCACACATGAAGAGATAGTATCTGGTGTCCCTGACCTGTAGAGTGGCCAGAAGTCAGGTTTGTATAAACTTATTAGAGATGAGAGTGGAACAAAACAAGTAAATTATCCATATGATTAAGTTGCCTTGTGAATGAGAGTGGTCACAAGAGTCAATCGCTGTAAAGAAGTCTTGGCTCTAGCATGGTAAGGAAGCCACTGCTTTGGGCACATTCACATTTTCCATAGAGATTCTTGTGTCACCAGTTCCCTGCTCCTGATGTGCCATTAACTCACCAGTGGGATGTAGAATTTCAATCACATTTTATTTAACTGAAGGGTTTAAATAAGTCTCAAGATATTTAGAAATCCTGTTTGTGTCTGTGTTCACTCCTCATGCTTTCAACAGTCATAAGTGCCATGTTTTTTTTGGACCAGTTGATAACTAGATTACCTGTTATACTATTTCTTTAGAGATGGATATGAAGAAATTTCCGCACAAAAAAATGAAACATATCTAATCTTTCATCCTGAAGTGATGGGAATACTCTGCAGCATTATTTGCATAAACCTGAAGAATGCACTAAGGCAAGATGTTAATTCCATTTTATGACTGCTGGCAAATGCAAGACACATATATTCATACCAGGACATACATTAATAAACTCAATCAGTGCCTTAAGTATCTCAAATGACCAAAAATAAAAAATGTGAAGTGCTTTTTTATGATTTTCAAGACTGATAATTGTTTTATTGTCTCAGTCTCTCTTCAACTTTTCCAAATAAATAAAAAGCCCTGCCTAGTATGATGAAATATGAAAAGTGTCTTCAATTAGAAAAACACATCTCCTGTTTACTGGAAGTTAACCAAATTATCTTTTAGGAAAAATTAATGAAATCTGCTTGGATAGTTTATAAGAGGGTACTAAAGTGGGTCTACAAAACATAGATGCATCTTTGATTACAAACCAATACAACAAAATGAGCAGTATTAGTAAAAGTGAACTTGAGCGTTTCTATACTTACTTTGCTAAAGACCATGATTTGCTAAAAGCATATTTTTAATACCTAAGGGATATTTGATGGAGGGTGCGAGAACAAGCCGTTATGAAATCTGTGAATGGACTAGCATCTGCAGCTGAGAATGCCTGCTGACTAGGCATTGATGAGCAAACTACCAGTGTTACATGTAAAGATGCGAATTTTCATCCTCTTTGAATTCTTAGGGGTAAAGACCTGCAATTTTCTAGCAGAGTTTTGCAGAATACTTTCCTCATACTTAAATTGAACTCTAAAGTGTTTGTATAATGGACTAATTGTTAATCATACAGAATGTGAACTGCAGAACAAAAGTTTAGGCTAAGAAAAAGACAAATAGATGACTGCAAAGAAGTACAATAATTCATAATTTGAAAATTGTACTAAAGAGTGCATCTGCTTCTGAGCAAATAAAAAATTTCTCACAGAAATGTAAGATTAGCTCCTAAGTAGGTTAATCTACATGGCGCTTGTCTGTTTCACTCCTCGGTATTCTAAAGCATAGGTCTATTAATCAAAGTGATGGAAGAATAAAACCTTCACACTCAGCCAGGAAGGCATCAATTCAATATCAAAATCATAACATTTTAAGTTAAAGCCATCTATCTGGACTTTGGAAATGTTTAGACTATGCAACAAAAAGTTAGAAACCAAACATTTGAACTAAGCTGATAAAAAGTGATCATTAATTGAGACTGAAGTCAACAATCTGGCATTGAAAAAATTTCTAGATCCCTGAGCCAAAAGTGTGAAGTAAGATGTCCAAAGCAAGTTCATAATAAGTCATCATCAATTCAAGATGAGATAAGCTCACTGAAGGAAGCCACATGTGGGTAACGCAGGAGACTGCAGGCAGCCTGTATGATAAATATTAACTTCTCTTCTGAGAGCAAGGCTAATGGGCACTCATGATTCAGCTAATTTAGAACTGGTTTTTGTAATTGGATAAACAGTAATTCAGGGCTGAGGCTACTGACTATTATTGATGCTGTCAAAGATTTAAATTGAGATGCCAGCTACCCACCAAACACAATTGCTGAACACAGTTGTGCTAAGCAGTGTACTTGCACATATCAGTGTCAGCCCCTTGCTCCACCTATCTCTTAGTCTAAAACCCAGTGGTTTAGTACTGCAGGAAATGTACAGTTTCAGCAATAAAGCAATAAACACACGTGGGATGCTCTCAGTTCATAGCCATCCAGTAGCAAAGATCTCAGCAATCAAGTTATGAGCAAAGTATGCTCTCCTGAACACTCGGGATTTTCAGGGTACAACCCATGGGCTGCTTGTGGTCTGCAAGGCCCACATTAGTGGGTAGTAAATGCAGAAACTTCACATATCACTGATTCTTCCTATATGTCTACTTTTGCCCTGTACAATGGTTCCCAGTTTCTTTTAGCCACCTAGTGTCATTCAAAAGCTTCTTGAAAAGGACAGTTGTGCATAGGATGTAAAACTTAGGAGGGGAGCTGAAGGAGGGTTCTGCAGTGATGTATTTTCTCTTGATTTTTGTCACTTGCAAAAAGTAGCCTGGGAGAGATAGTAAAATGTTGCCTATGTGTTACTAATATAAGCTAGGTGTGTGGTACTCTGGATAGCCTCCTGTTTCTCTTCTCTGGGACTGCGTGACACATCCCTTGGAAGCCGCTGGCTGTGCCTGAGCAGATTCTGGCAGCCTTGTTGTATGGATCATTTGAACTACAGGTGTGAGCAGGTGGGCCCAAGGTTGTCCTGCAACCAGGCCCCATCATTCCAGATCTTGGAAAATCAAAGTGCTAGGCAGTGGCAGGGAGGCGAGGTGAGAAGCGACTGGAAAAAGATACAGGTCAGGAGTGGGGAAGGAGAGTCAGGAGGAAAGATCCATTTCTAACAGCAGCCAGGATCTGCTCTTGCAACGCACTGCACAAACCGGGCTGCTGTGATCTCTGCAAACTGGCAACCCCACAGGAGCTCTCCCACTAGGAGTGGGATGTGCGCTTCTCCTGGCCTCTTGCATGATTTCACCTGGCCCTTCTGAACATGTCCTTGATACATAAACATCACTCAAAGAAATAATTACTCTTCACACTCTGTGTGAATTCTCATTCCTCACCCGACAGCTATGCCCAGTCTGTATCATAACATCCCTTTTGCAACATATGCTTCCCTACTGCCAGAAGAGGAAAATCCGTGACATATTTTTGGTTATGAATAGCCCCTCTTGTATCTCCCAGCAATAAACCGCTCCTGCTGTCTCCCCGGGCTGCTCTGTAGGTGGCGGTGTACAGTTACTTTCCGTGGCATATTTACTTGTTAGCAGCTTCCTTGACTTTGCTTGAAAACAAGTAAACAGCAAAAAATGATAACATCGGAGACTATACTTAAACATTATAAATTTCATATGTGAAATAGGAGTATTTGTTAAGTGTTTACAATAAACTTTAGAGTATCATAAATCCAGCTGGTCTTATAGGTCAGATCCCAGGAGAAATCTAAGCAGAGAGACTAAAATGTAGATAAGCAAACAAAAATTTCCTCGGGCTGCTGCATATAAGAATAATAGGTAATACTTAGAAGTAAAATATTAATTCCACAAACACACGACTACATTCAGTCTATGTGAATACTTTAAGTCAAATTCAAAAGCTAAATATTTTAAGTCAACATTACTGCTCTCCAAAATAACTAATGTGTGCACCAAAACATTTTATGAATCTACTCTTTAAATATTTAGTCCTTTTTAGGTTTCCTACATGGCAGAGTATAGCCTGTACTAATTCTGCATTCAGAAATGTCTGCCTACATAATTTTTCCTTTGAGTAGCAATCAGACTTCACAACTGCATTGATTTCTCCCTGCAAAGGGAGAAATGGGCTTGTGCAGACCCTGCTGTTTGTGTCAAAGGATCACGGAATGGTAGAAAGGCTTGGGTTGGAAGGGACTTTAAAGATCACCTAGCTCCAAACCCTGTGCCATGGGCAAGGACACCTTTCACTAAACCAGGCTGCTCGAAGCCCCATCCCACTTCACCTTAAACACCTCCAGAGATGGGGGTGCCCCCTTCTCTGAGCAACCTGTTCCAGTATTTCATCACCCTCACAGTAAAGTTTCTTTCATATATCTAACCCTGAATCTCTCCCCGTTTAGTTTAATACTCTTCCCTCCTTGTCCTATCACTAATTGATTGTGTTAAATGTCCCTCTCTAGCTTTTTTGGAGCCCCCTTTTGGTACTGGAAAGCTGCTGTAACGTCTCTGTGGAGCATTCTCTCCCACAGACTGAACAACTCCAACTCTCTCAGCCTGTCCTCATAGGAGAGGTGCTCCAGCCCTCTGACAATCTTTGTGGCCTGCCTTTGAACTCGCTCCAATAAGACCACATCTTTCTTATGTTGGGCTCTCCAAAGCTGGACACAGTACTTCAGGTGGGTTCTCACGAGTGTGGAGTAGAGGGGCAGAATCACCTCCTTCGACCTCCTGGCCACGCTGCTTTTGAAGCAGCCCAGGATGGTTTGCCTTCTGGGCTGCAAGAACATGTTGCCATCTCATATCCACTTTTTTCTCAGTGTCATTCAAGCACAGTTGATGCCACCCAGGAGGGTTTGGAAGCTGGGCTTTAGGACTGGCATCTGGTGGCTACAACTAAGCACATAGTTGGGAATGAGATACAGCTTGTTCCTCCTCCCAAAGGTTTTGTCTCCCAAGAACGAAAACTGATGTGGACACTGAGATAGGAAAGGACAGAGTGTGCATTGAGCTGTCTGAATTGAGCTGAAGTTACTTCCAGGCTGACCCTGGAGCACCTAATAAGCCAGCAGATGCAATGTTGCTTTGCAAATCTTTTGCTCTGCATTCCAGCAGACATAAGCAGGGGGAATATTAGGTGAGCTGGCTATACATCACACTAGTGGCTGCCTGATAAAAGTTCTCCAGTGAAAATCTACTCTGGCTGGTTAACCACTGCAAACCAACCCAATCCTTCTCAAGCTGAGGCCTGAGCAGCAGCAGGCACGTGTTCTCATCCCTGGGTTACTACTGAACTCATATTTGTTGCACTTGCTCACAAAGATGGAGGTGAAAGAGGTCCAGGCCCCTCAGGGAGCAGACACAGTGACAGAAGAATGGCTCACGGGCATTGTGCCAGAGGACACAGCTCACCTTGCAGGCACCTCCAGCTAGGGAAAGGCTCATGCCTGGCAGCTGTTCATGTGAAGGAAGGTGCCATGGGAAGCAAACACAGGAGCATCTCATGTCATGTCTCCAACTAAGGCAAGGGAGATGAAGAGGTTGCTAACTGAAGAGTTTGCTCCAGTGTGGTGGGACAGAAATGCAGACTGTGCCTGGCTCTACTGAACTAAGCTTGTGCTGAAGGCAGAAGCCAGTTTATAAGCTACAAACTAATTTGAGGATGATAGATCTCATGAGTCAGACAAACAGAGCAGACAAGTTTGGAAGAATTGTGACAAGACCTGAGTGAATCAGATGAGAGGGCAACTGTGCTGGCTTGGGCTGGGGTAGTGTTAATTTCTTGAGAGTAGCCGGTATGGGGCTGTGTTTTGGATTTGTGCTGAAAACAGTGTTGACAATATAGAGATGCTTTAGTTATTGTTGAACAGTGCTTGAATCAAGGCCTTTTCTGCTCCTCACACCACTCCACCAGTGAGGAGGCTAGGAGTACATAAGAAGTTGGGAGGGGACACAGAAAGAACAACTGACCTCCACTGGCCAAAGGGCTATTCCATACCATATGACATCATGCTCAGTATATAGATCTAGGGGAAGAAGAGGAAAGGGTGGGAAGTTTGGAATTACAGCTTCTGTTTTCCCGAGTCACCATTACATGTGATGGGGCCTTGCTTTCCTGGGGATGGCTGAACACCTATGTGCCTGTGGGAAGTGGTGAATGAATTTTTTTGCTTTGCTTTGCTTGTGTATGTGGCTTTTGCTTTACCTATTGAACTGTCTTTATCTTAACCCGCGAGTTTTCTCACGTTTTAATCTTCTGATTATCTTCTCTGTCTCACTGGTGGGGAGTGAACAAGCTGCTGCAAGGGGCTGAACCTGGGGTTAAACCACAGCAGAAACACAAAGGCAAGTGAAATGCAGTGCCTGCAAATACAGGGTAATACCATTTAGAGAGTACATTCAGACTTCTATTTATAAACTTTACAGCACTTTCAGTTCACTGTATTACTTCAGAAAAAAGGACAGCCTAATGAAGACAGCTGCTCAATGTTCAGCAGCCGTCAAAAGAGTTAGCAGCAAAATCTTCTGAAAAGAGTGTTCCTGCTCTAGGGCTTGAGTTAAAGCCAGTCCCCAAATATTACTGATATAAAGCATAAAAGTATTATGTATTGGGCTCTTTTATGCACATATATCTTGTTTGGGTAAATTTCAGGACTGTGCCTTTCAGAACAGCATTCCCAAATATTTCCTCTGTGCATACCCTGATCAGCCAAACAGCCTGTGCCTAACAACCTGCTCACTGTACTTGGAGGTGGAACTACGAGAGGGCTTCTTATCCCCCCTGAAGCAGTGATTGGTGGCCATAGAGATAAGATTTGACTAGGTGAATGGTAGGACCCATCTTGCTTGGGATCTGGAAATGCACCATATCAAGGAGCAACAAGCACTTAAGCACAGCAACTCTGCAGCTTCTCAAAATTGTGCCAGGCTTCCCATTCCCTGACTTGCCCTAGGCCGTGGAAACTGAGGTAGAGCTACTTACTTGCAGCCAGAACAAAGAATATTGGTCTCAGTCTTTAATATCACCTAACCTTTTATTCACTGCTTTGATTATCCTAAATATACAACTAATTCATGTCATCAAATGCTAATTTCTTCAGATTTGAAGTGTCTTAGCTACTTTGGGAAATCTGCTGTTCACAGAAGGTGTTATGAAGTCATACCAGAGACAGGACAAACACAATGATTGAACAAAACACAACTATCTTTTATGAACATGCAGTGATATAAATTCAAACCTGTATGGGTGGTCCTCAGTTGGGAAGCCTGAGGAAGCAGGTGTGGAGGATCAGAGCCAGAGGAACTGAGGTAATGCTCTCACATTGAAAGATGCAGAATTTGGCCCTGTTTTTAGCATTGGAGAGCTGCTATGTAATGTAATTGTAAAAGCAGTAATATAAGCATTTTTTAAAAATTCCTGTTTGCACTAATAAAAACCTCAATGAAATTATCTAATTGGCTGCTGATTAAAGTGTAAGGGACCAGTTTATTTCACCAGGTTTAGTGCTACAAAGGAATTATTCTTTTAGATCCAGAGGCTCCATTGCTGATGAGTTATTTTTACAACTTTCATGTGTAATAAGCAAACTACTAGTGCTAGATATTAATACATCCTATAGAACAAGCTCTTCCTTAACTCTGTAAAGGATGCATCTGACTGAAGGCTAAAGGTGCTTTATAACCAGTCCATCAGATCTCTTTGTGCATTAATTGTCAGTTTTTCTCATGCTTTAGCTTCATAACAACAAAGAAAGGAAACTGTACTTTCAAACTTACACATATGTTTATTAGACACTCTGTTTATTAAGGATTGAAACAGTGTCCCCATATTCAGCACTATTTATTAGGGAGAAAAAGAAAAAAGCACTGGTATGTATTCACTTTTTCCTTTTGAATGTTTGTATTTTTTTTAGTTAGTATGAGTGAAAAAAACCCTCTTGTCTTCATTCTCTGGTAAGCACATTTTCTTTCTATGCTTTCCTACACTCACATGTCATGTTCTTTCACATCCTTTCACTTTTTTTGGTCATTAATTCTGTTGCAAGGAAAAAGAAATGCACACTCCATTGCAGAGCAAAGCAGGACTGACTGCTGCAACCTCTCTCCTCTGACCTTTCTGTTGCACTATTCATTAATATGACTGTTTGGGGGATTAGGGAATTGCCTGGCAATAGGATATAGCGCTTTCCAGCTCTAGCTGGTAAGCTTGACACTGTTTAAAAATGGTTACAGCAGTTAAGATTCTTAGATTATGTAGTTATTTATTATCAGTAACTAATTTTTTTCTCTGCAAGTTACAGAGGAGCTATGTGCCAAATTACAACCAATTAACAGTTTTCAATTAAAATGGTGGTCAAAATGTGGGCATTTTTCAATTTTGGCTGCCAAAACATTTTGCTCTATTCAGTGCTTTGAGAACAATGGTTAGAAATACAACAGAATAGTCATTTTTACACTTTATTTTTTACTTTTTTCTTTAGGGTTTGTATTGGTTTTTGCTCTACTAGTGGTTGGTGTGATTACACACTGGGCTGGTTTTTTAGAATTGAGAATTGTTGCTTGGAGAATTTGTTTCTGAATTCAAAAGCACAGAAACTTCTAGCTTAAAATCAAATTAAACATTTCTTCAGAAAACTTTGTTTGGTAGCCAAGAAATAGGCTATTTTTGGGCACAGCTGGTGTGAAGTAAGGATGATTGCACATCCTGTAAGATCATCAATTCCTATCTCTTCTAGACATCTGCCCTTGCTTTTCTACTCCTAATCGTTCTGTGTGTACCTGGATGTGGAAGCAGAGAGTACTGCTGTGGTTGTACAGAAGATATACATTCAGTGCATGTAGGTTACTGTATGTTAGCAAATCTCTTCATAGAGCTCATGAGTAAGGCAAGAATGATCTTCTAAAGGGTAGACAGGGGTTAGCTGGGATAATATGTTCCTTGAATAGGGATGGCTGCACTGCTGGCTTGAAAATACCTTCTGCTTTTTGTATCTCAGGAGGATAACGATGATTTCTGAAGTCTGAGCCTAACTCTTCCACCTAGAAATGCTACAGATTTCACACAAGGAACCATTACCCCGATATGCGTATAAATGGATCAAGATACCAGTAATGCAACATTCTGCTTCTTGAGTGAGCCCTGTAGCACTTAAAGTATGATTAATCTCACTTAGTTGGACAGTCATTAGGCTGAGATAGCCTGACTTCTAGGTTTTTCTCCAAAAGCTGTAACCAGCTTTCTCAATGGGTTACCTATGGGCTGTAAGTGATGCTGTCTTTAAAAAAAGGCCCACGTAACTTTACCACTCAAGTATTCCTGAGAGACTTCAGATGGTGATATTTCTGACTGGTTTGGGCAACCATGCAGTGCTGGTTAAATCCCAGAAAAAAATCATAAATAGTTCACTGTCAGAGCTGTAGCCCCCAACTCAGAAAGAGACCAGAACAATCCCTCCCAAATACGAAAGAATACTGGAAAAGAAACAAGGCAGAAGAAAGAAGAAAAACACCACATTTTCCCCTTAGTTACTCAAAACATACTTTATGGGTCTGTCTTAATTTGCTGATATAGGCAATGGGACAAGACTCTCCAGTCAGAGGAGAAGCAGACGCAGCCAGAGCCTCCTTGGGGTGTGGGGCTGAGTCTGAAGCACATCCCATCACTCCTGCCAGCCCTTCCAGTCTGGGAGATGTGTGTGGCCTGGCAGGTGACAGGGATGCTTGTGGCCTGGCAGGTGGCTCTACCAGCAAGAAGACTGCAGGAAGGGTGTTTTCACAACCAGCCAAGAATAAGGATATTGTTTTAGAGAGAAGCATACAGGATTTTATTCAACACATTCCTTATGTGCTTAATGAAGCAACTCACATAGCTAAAGGACGTTTAATCTAGATGGTAAATTATTTTGGTTTTATTTTTAAAGGGAAATCTGCTTGCACCAGGCTGTTTTTAGAAGCTAGTAACTCAATTTGGCCTTTTTGTTGTTTAAAATGCAAAGCAAAATTCATATGACCATCAAGCAAGGTATGAGCCGAGTCTATCTATCATTGTCCTGGATAAGACAGAAGTGTGACATTATTTAGGAGTGTTTGGGAGATCAGGTCTCTGCCCGCTCTCTAGTAGCCAAGCCAAAGTCCCAGGGCTTTACTAACACCAGTAGTGCTTACCTGAAATGATATTGTATTTTGTTTTCATGCTAGAGCTTCATGGGTCACTGGCTTGCTTTATACTCTAAAAGAACATGAAAAGTATATCAGTGAAAACAAACAAGCAAAAAAAGAGCCCAAACCCAGAAAACCGAATGTAGCAAAATTATTATTAGAAACTATGAATCTGTTTAAGGAGATTTTAATATCTGTTTTTACAATTGATCTCTTTGGTAGTACTGAGGTAATTATTGTGTGCCGGGATGCAATGATGTCAGAAGCCATTTAACAAAAATTGTTTGATCTTACACAGAGGCAGATGAGGAGTACTATAATGTATTTTCCCCACAGGTTTGCTGTTGGGACAGTAGCAGAAGCCTGGTAAATAGTAATACCATAAACTACAATGAAATGATCTTCTCTGCCTGTTATATGACTGATATCACCTTCAATGCTGTTTATAAAACTTAGTATTAGAACCAACAATCAGAACAAAAGCTATATGAGCTTTTAAAAACAGTATTGCGTATTCAAAATTAATGTGATGTAATTAAGTTGATGACATATCATCTGGAAGTTGGAAGGCTTCAGCTAAGAATAAATAATAAGCATAGTCTGCACAAGTACTTTGCAAGAACATTACTCAGTCCAAAAGTGAGCTACTCGAAACCATCCAGTGTCCTCAAACTGCACATGAAGGGTGCTCACCAACAGTCTGCATGATGTTTTTTTCCTGTATTCTTAATTATTTGTGGGTTTAGTTTAAAGGAAATGATATAAATCAATGCAAATGAATCTGCTAGAATGTCAGACTGTTTAAGGATGTAGTTGCCCAGATGCAACCCTTTTAAAAGGACAGCAGAACAGAGGTTATAGTCAGTCTGAGTGAGAACAACCCAGCTCATCTCCACCAGTCACATCACATTCTGTAAGCTGTATCTGTATTTCATAGAAAGCAAAAAGTAAAATGAAGGAAGTTAGTGAAGACCTCAGCAGTTCACAGGAAAACTCCTCATGTATCTTCAAGCTTTCCTGGTTGGCAGTATTTGCAGAAGCAGTGCCAAAATGTGCCTCTTTAATCTGGCACAAGTGAGATAAATCCACTTGGGTGGGTTTCAATCAAACGCCATTTATCTACACAAAAATAAACCATCCACACACACATTTTCAAGCCAATACTTAAGAAACTCTTACAGGATTTTTCTTGCAGGGTGGGACAATCTGAGATTCAAATAAAGAGAAGGTTGATTGTGCCCATTCGAAGGACACCCAGTACAGCTGCCATTAGCTTATGCAAGAGGGGAGCTGAAAGCAGCCTCTGCCTAACGATCCCAGCACTAGAGATGGAACAAATAAGGAGAAATATACCCAGGTCAAAAATCTTACTGATATCTGTGGACTGGGAGCTCCCTGAGTTTCCCACTCCCAGAACAATATCTGTAGTCCTTATAGTAGCTTAAGATCTGAAATATATATATATATGAGTATACATACATAAAAACTGTATCAGATTACATATAGTAGGAAGATTATTATCTATAAGAAGAAGATTATATCTCAGAAGATTTTTTTCAGATCTTCTTTTTGGAAGCTGATGAATTAATTATAAAGATCAACATAAGAGCTGTGACATATTTACTCAGTGATTCCTACCAAATGTAGCTTTCCTGTAAATTTAAGAGGACAGCTCTGTTGTCTCTCTGTTCTCTGCACCTGAGACAGCTAAATGCACCATGAAGACCTTACTGAGGTCCTGTTCCAAGCCTCATCCTGGTCAACATAGAGATTCTTTTTGACCTTCCTGGAAGCTGGATTAGTCCTTTAAAAGACAAACATTTTAAAACATTCCATGAAGGTTATGTTTGCTTTAAAACCACAGTGAAGTAAATGCAAAACTATATTAATATTTAACATTGGCTTATAAAAACTAGGAACTTGTAGTCAGGACAGCTGGTAAAAGTTTAATTCACATCATCATTTCAAAATGAGAACACAGAAGAGGACAGAATATCACATTTTCACATTCAAAATCTATTTGTTTTTCTTTAATATCCAGCTTTGTTATTTCTATAGCCATGTCTTCTAAATCACCATGAAAAATATTTTTCATTTATATGAATTTTTTAATTTGCTTTTCTGCTGGTACTAGTTATACTTAAAAAAATCAAAACGGGGCAAAAGGGTCAAAGGGGGAAAAAAAAGAAAAACAAACACAAATACAGTGCTTGTGGACTGTATTTAGGGGTTGGCCAGAAGTCTAACGTCTTGATAGATGGTTCTGGGTGCACAGTTTTATTGCTGGTACACAGCACACTTTGTACCTTTTGTTTCACTAAACTTGCCAACTTTGGAAATTAGAGACACGGGTATTCAAAATGTTGGACAAGTGGTCAGACTCTGATATAGATATTCATACCCCAGAGGTAAATGATGGCAGGAAGCTTTGGATACAGAAAAAATGAATATTTTTTGTTCAGTGTGGCTGTAATAAAACGCTAGTTTTGTAAGCACTTTCACCGTTCAAGCAGGCATGCCTCTTAGTACACAGAGGAGACATAATTTAGAGAGGTATTTCTTTGCTTGAACCAGAAGACCAGATCTGCTCAGTTCATTTAAAATGTGTTTGTTTTTGTTTTTTTTTTCTCTAGGATAAATGAATAAGCAGTTCCTTTTGTGGTTTTTGCTTGGTGACTTGCTGTTATTCTTCCAGCAGAAAAAGGATCGGACGCTCATATGAACAGATGTGTCCCTCCTCCCCAGCTCCACACTCACTCTCTCCCTTTGGAAAATAGAAGTGACAGGCCTGGTATTTGATTAAATGAGGCTAAAACTCTTCTGAGGATATGTTGCTGTGTCTTTGCACATAGAAAGTATCAAGGAAGGGAAGCAGGTTAAAAAGCAAGGGGTCCTTGCAATAAATCATACGCCGTGCTTGGTTTTTTAACCCTTAGAAGCGCAGGGTTGCTTTAATAAATAGCCAGTGCGAGAGACCCTTCTGCTTCGAGGCGTCAGGCTGGCGGGGAGGCAAGGGCAGGTTTGAGTGTGCGGACGGGAGATTCCCGCACTCCAGCCGACCCCGTTTCGCCCAGAGGCCGGGCACAGAGCCTGCCGAGAAGAAGCCCCCGGAGCACAAACGCTGATCTGGCAGCAGCCCCAGACCCTCCGCGCCCAGCCCCGTCCGACCGACAGGTAGGGGGAGCGACCTGCCCAGCCGAGGGGGCCGGGAAGGCGATGCTGCGGGGGCGGCGGGGGCCGGGGCCGGCAGGTGAGAGCGGGCGCGGCGGGGGCGGCCCCGCGGGGGCGCGGCTGCGG